>JAWDEX010000020.1:4598625-4628824 GCA_035221805.1 Trichilia hirta
TATTTTGTATTAATGATAAAAATAAGAAAATTAGCAATTGAATATATACAAAATGACGTAAATGTTATTTGTAAATAACTGTAAATAATTTTATAACTAATTATAAAATATGTATATATATTAAAAAAAAAATTCTAAAATTATATGATGCGATTTATTGATTTTACGACATATCCTGACAATCCCCTTGTAATAGAATCCCCTTGTAATAGAGCCTGAAACTGTGAATTAAAATTCTTTCCCATTGCCCAAAATGTGAACTGTTTTGTATCTGTAATCGATGCATGTCGTCAAGCTCCGTTGCTACATCCTCGGGCCCAAAGATAAGCAGTCTCATATTAGGCCTTTGTTAAAGGATACATGTAATCTTAAATTATATAATAATGAAAGCGGCTATTGGATTTCTACCGCACAAATGAAATGGGTTTGTTGCAAAAACGTATTGATTGTAGATAAGCTACAACACTTTCAAATGAAATGTTTTTGAAAATAGCAAAGGCGAATGCCAACTTGTTAATTGAATTATTAAAAGACACTTGGGTCACTCAAAAAGAAACCAATCAAGTCAAAAATGGAGTTTTCGTGTGATGCACTACTTCTCATGAAATAGTTTCTACCAAATTCGGATTCAATATTCTTTTGTGTGATGCAGTTGTTCGGACTCAATAGTTCTACCATATTTGATCATGTTATCAAATTCATATACAATTAGCACTATTCAGTACTATTTGAGAGCATTGACTTTACACTTCTTATGCAAAATATTTGAAATGATAGATAGATCTAGCCAGTTAGTTGAGCTAACTTCTACCCGATTTTGGGTTTTCTTAAATCTTCATGGATTTCAGAATCTTTATCCAATTACATAGATTTCACCCACATTACCAACAACTAAATACGTCAATCATCAGATAATTAATGACTTTTGAAAATGATATTTAGTGTCCGAAAATATGTAGAAGAACAGAAATTAAAATATATTTCACCGTGATATATACAACATTTCTATATATATATATTTTTTTATTTACTTACATGCATTTTATCTATTGCTTTTTCTTAGAAGAACCTGTGTGAAAACCTTTGTTGTCAATTCCTGACTGAAGGCATATAAGTGGTGCATGGATTTTAATTTAACATCCGACACAATCTTTGAACTTCGGATTTTATGCACATGATAAAAATTGAATTGTATTTATATAATACACTTTAAACAAAATGGAAAAAAAAATAAAAAAAAATAAAATAACGACCGATATTTCTGTAGTTGCTCCAATTGTCAATTATTCTAGCGTTGGATGTTGATTAACAAGTATTGTCTGGATCCATGAAGGCGTATAATATAAAATAGTTTTGTGATAACTCCATTTGCAGGGGTCGTATAGTATGGTTTCATGAATGGAGAAGGAGAGGGAGCACTATAAGGTTGCCGCTGGTTGGAGATTAGAGAAAGTCAACGACTACCATAATTGTATATTGTTAATGAAAGAATCACTATATATATTTGTATGCGGTAATAAGTTCATAAATTTTTTTTATATAAACTCTTATTTACAAATTAGCGTAATATATTATTATTAATTAATAAAAATATAAAATAAATAATATGGACCAATAAACAACTAATACTATTATTCTGTATTAATTTATACAACAAAAATTTGTGTAAAATATTTATATACTTAATATTATTCATTTGTATATTACGTAATAAAAAATTTAATCGGAGACCTTATTTTATAAAGTAGAAATTTAGAATAAATTAATTACCATTATCTTGTACTAAATTAGTTTTATTTTAGTGTAAAAAATTAATATTAATTTGACCAATATTATTTTGATGTAACCCACTAATAATTTACAATAAAGTTATATTTAAAAAATGCAGAGATCCAATAAAAGATATTATTTAGGATGAATTCGGCGTGTTAAAAATAAGCACTAAAATACTTAGCTTTTACGTTATTTAACACTTTTTTATTTAAATAGTTTTTAGGAAAACAGTTAGTTTTTGGTTAGTAAGTGTCAAAAGCGCTCATATTTTAATTTAAGTGCTAAATTAAATGTTCAGGCAGACTTTTCTAAAAAACTTTCTGTAAAATTAAATTATTTAAATAGATATTATTTTTTAATTTATTATTATATAAAATAAAATGCAAATATAATAAAATATAAATATTCATTTATAGTGATATTTATGTATTAATAATACTTTTATATTTAATATTTATTATAAAAATAATATTTATTCATAATAATATTTTTATTTTATAAATATTTTTAAAAATAATAATTAATTGTTATCTGTGTATAATAAAAAAATAAATAAATTTCTTATAAGTGGATGGAATAAATAGTATAATTTTGATAAGTAATTTGGGGTATTTTAAGGATTATTAAAAGTTTATTAAATCTCCCAAATATTAAACACTCTAAGAATAATTTCTTAAAATCATCTTAGCATGTACTAAACTCAAAACAATTACAAGTACTAATTTTATTTTAATAAATGCTTTTAAAAAAAATTGCTAAATACTTCTTTAGTGTTAACAAAGTGCTAATTAGCACTTATCAAGTGTTAATTAACACTCCAAAACACACCCTTCGTGATTTTGAATCTCATTTGAAATTATTTTTAAAAGGTCAAAACTAATTTTAAACAGATAAAAATTAGTTTAGTAGTTTGATATTTTGTTTTCTCAATCACATATGGTATAATTACTTCATCTCACGACAGATTTTGAGAAAGAAATTGATTTTTAAAAATTATTTTTAATCTTAAATATAATTTTAAATATATCACATTATAAATTACACACCCAAAAGAAATTAACCCACCAAAAACTAAAGAATTCAACTTTAGTTAGAAACCAAAATCTTTAAAATCTACTACTTTTCCTTTTATTAATTTTGAACTTCTCATACCTTTTATTTTTTGAAAACATAATCATGAAAATTATAGTTTTCATTATAAAGTATTTTTAAGATATTTAAACAAAAAAATAAAAATTATATAGGTGAACACCTCTGGCTAAAATTAATTTTTATTCAGTATCATATATATTTTGATAATTTATATCATTATAGTATCGTAATAATAAAATTTATCAAAAGCACATAAATTGATTTTGAAACTTCCCTTTTGAAAATAAAATATATCAAATATTTACCTAATTTTATTTTCAACTCAATAAAAATAAATTATTTTGTAATTCACAATAATTCAAATTGGCTCTTCATTCTCTAGTAGGTGAAGATGTAGAGCTACCACAAAATCTCTATTTCATACAAACCCTAAATCTTCTATGGTTTACTTGCAAAAGGCACTCCAATGTCTAACTCAATATTCATTTACTGAAAGATTGAGAAAGAATTTCGGAAAAGAAAGTAATCTTTCCTAGAAATTGATTAATCTCCTTATAAAATGGCACTATTTATACTTTTGAAATCAACAGGAAATAATTAGCATCTTCTCAACTGATTCTTCTTCGTTATATTGATCTAAAGATTCTTATACGATGATATTGGTTTTAAATAAATCCTATGAATCGATTTCTTTTTTCTTCTAAAATTTCTTTGAAAGAAATAGCTAGTTTGATCGTATAAAGTATATTGCTAAAATACCCACTCCCACTATATTCATATGATATTTAATCCCATTGTGGGAAGAGTCACTTATACCCACCAAGCTAGGGCTTCAAAAGCGCGTTGCTTGGGACGTATTTACTTTATAGGTTCATATTTCTTTAATATATATTTACTTAGTATGTATATAATTTTGTTATAAATTAATAGCGTACAAATCGATATGGCATGATAATATTGATTGTCCATGGTTCATATTATTTATTTTTATTAATTGTATTGGTTATATATTTTAATAAATAATACTATGATATCACATTAATTTGTACATAATATTTTATACAAAGAGTTTGTATTTTTAATAATACCTCCATTTAAAATTAAGGTAGTGCTGTTTTTAACAATAATACTAAAAAAATAAATTTTTTGTACAAATTTTTTATATAAATTAATATGGCAATGCTGTATTGTGGGCGCATTTCCTATATTTCTATAGTTGTATACGTAGAAATTTATCGCGATAAAAAAAGAAAAGAAAGAAATTATATGAAATATGTGACAATCATATAGTTTTACTATGTTATTTAATATAAAAGAATTTATATCATAATATTATGGAACTTTTATCCACTATTATTGTTGTGGAAATAATTAACCATAGGTATATTTAAGAGAATAATTAATCAAAAACAAAAATAAATATTTATGAATTTATGTTTAATAGTTTGCTTTTAATTTATATATATTCTTAATTTTTTTACATAACCTTTTATACTATTTTTAGACTATTAGATTAATATTCTTTGAATGATTGAAATTATATCTCACACGTGTATTAATTATAATACATTAATTACATATATTAAATTAAATTTTAATCATTGAAAATGTATTAAGCTAATAGTTAAAAAATTATACAATAATTTTTGTACAAAATATTATACCACAAATCTTGTCCCATATATTTTTACTTACTTATTGTAATTGATAATAAAAGGTCTTGAACATATAACTGTTACATAACCATTTACTCCTATTCTGTGAATGTTTTTGCTTCTAATTCATCTATCCTCTGACAATCTAGATTATAATTGTTCTTCTTAATACAAAAGTACATGTGATTGAGCTTTATTACAAATTTTACTCAAAGATTGGCTGTAAGTACTAAGGCTAGGTTTAGTATCATTTTTTAAACAGCTGTTTATTTTATAAATCCAAAAACAGACAAAACCCATGTTTGATACTGTTTCTAAAAAATGACATGTGAAATGTAAAACATTCATTGATAATGTTAGAGCTTAATATCATGTTTAAATGTTAGATTAGTACCAGTATTGTCATGATTTTTATTCGTATAATATTGTTGTCAAGATAAACTATCAGACTATACATTATCTCAGAATTTGATTGTATTCAAATTTCTTGACCTGGTCCAAAGACAAAAGCCAAAAAAATAAAATAAATAAAATAAAATTTAAACCAGTATCCCATGTATGCAATTAATTATAATCAATCTGAGTGAAATTAACAGATTAATTAATTGTTTGCATGCATGCGCAGATATATTTGACTTGATTATCCACATGTCATGTGCACAAAAAAACGAACCTAAAATATAAAATTAAAACATTAATTAATTTAATTAATATTGAAATTATCACATCCTTCAACGTACCGTCTTGCTTAAGGAATGCAAAAAATATTGGAAACACGGGGAATAGGAATCCGCAAGGAAACAACATCATCCCATTTCTCCATAGCAGAGAAACCGTGCTCATTACTATAAAAAATGAAATTAAGTGCCTATAATGGACTTGACGGAAGCATTTCTTTTAAGTTTTTATGTACAAATTTTTCAAGCAGACATAGGAAGAATAGAAATGTGTATTTAAATAAATATAGCAACTAGGATGAATATTATATAAAAATTAATAGGAATACTGCTATTTCCTTACAGTTTCCATATTTCTCCCATGAGATCCATATTCTGTCGTGCCTGCTAGAATAGCATTGCTGTATTGCAGACGTAATAAGTATAGAATATGGAAAAACTGAAAAGAAGTTGTACACCATGCATCAAAATGATAAGCAACTATATCATGATGGGATTATATTATAATACCACCGTCATGCTCTTGTTTTCGTTTTAACAATACAGAAGAATGTGTATTAAAGCAAATTAGAACATCAAAACTCAAATCAAGATCGAGGAAATCCTATTGAAAATCATATACATTCCTAGAGGTTCTGGCTTGGATTTAGATTCACCGGGTTTTTAGATTATATTGGTTTGGAAACAGGTGGAGATGGGAAGTAAAACAAGTTTTCGACTCTAAGTAAATTGACTATATTTTATCATGGCAAATAAACTGAGATCAACACAAGCATATTAAACGGAAGGGTACAAATCGTCTGATCTCCATGCCAAAACAAGTACCTGAGAGAAGATATATGGTTCTGCATTATCTTTATCACATATTTATGTATTCCACAAAATGGGCAGAAAAGATGTAGTAAAAATTAATGATACTAAGCAGAAACCAATCAAGAACTGAGATGGTCGTTTATATCCTTGCAATGAAGAAATGAAAAACAATAGGATGCAATATGAAGTTAAAAGTATAGGCATCGTTAATAGGAACATATAACGCATTGTTCCTGAAAAGTGTGGCCAGCCGGAAGTTGGGAGATGTATAGGAAAACGGCAAAATATATATGGAAATATATACATGAGTAAACACAACAGCAGTTAAACTCTTTGTTGGGCTGCAAATCCATATTGTTAGAGGCGATTATAACTTCAAAAATCAGCAATAATTACGCCAGTTTGCCAGATTAAAGATCGAATTGCTTAATTGTGGATCATGTAGAAGTGAGAACTCAGACCGTGAAATCGCATCATGAATGAAACGCCGCCAAAAAGGACCCAGTTAAAAATTCAGTCCCGTGATATAGAAATAAGTAAGAAATCCATAGGTCGTGGATTCTTAAAAGCCACAAAGAAAACCTATTGATAATCCATCAACAGTTCAGTGTAAAAGAATCAGATCTACTTTTTCCACCACCTTTACACAGCTAAACTTAAAATAACATATCATGCAGTTAAAGGAATTAAAGAACGAATAAATCTAACGAAAGAAAGAAGAAACACCAAACACAAAGGATTTGCATTAACTGTATAGGAAATAAATTCGGTCTATTGAAAAGTTGGAAGAACATACAACATCAATATTCGTATTATAACATGAAAATTGAAAATTTCATGCGCATACATATATAGATATTCAGATTCTTCATATGCTGTGACCTGATCAATGGCTGATGATGATACTTCTTTTGTTGCTCTTCCTCCTTTAAATTCTATAGCAGTTAGACAAAGATAATTAAACAAATTAAAGGAGCAGTATATGAAAAATCTAAATCTAATCTTCTGAGTAAGGAACTATAACTACAATTGCCTGGCTCCATCCTGTCTGCCTTTTTTTTTTCTATCTGTGAAGGAATGTTGTACAGAGAGAAAGAGAGAGTTACATTGTATTCTTCTTCTTATTCAGTCTACCAGAAATGACCTTTGAATGTACAAGAAAATGAATAGGTTACATGTCTTTCTTGAGAAGGGTATTTTGGAAATTGCATCTTAGAGAAGTAAATGGGTGGTTGAGAAGGATGAGAAGTGCTTGTCTTCTTGGACATAATCCCACCAAGAAATCTCTCTCTCTACCTTCTTCTCTCTCACATTGAGAGAATGTGAATGTGAGAGAGAGAAGATGGAAAGAAAGGCAACAGAGCAATGGGGATTATAAAGAGCGGCCCCAGAGGGAAAGAGGAAGAGACATAAGGCATGTTTATGCATGCGGCTTATTTTGGCAATGTACTGTATTTGTTTTGGCTTTAGGTGGCCGGTGAAAAGCTCTTTTCAACTTACCCTTTGGTTCGTTTTCTAGCAAAAACCAAAATCTCTCTTTCATGGTCCTGTTTCAGCCATTTCATATCCAAGGGTCACAAAATTTTGTTGCCAACAAAAAATTCATGAGTTTTAATCATATATCATGCAATTAATTTAAGATCAGTTTTGTGTGTCATACAATTCATCTATAAATTTGAAAAAACAGAAGTTAATTAATAGGTGTGAAAGTAATTGATGGTATTGGTGGTTAATTTCTAATCTTTCATTCCGCACCCAATTTGTATGGATTTCCTAAAACACTAGTATTTCAACAACCACCAAAACATTAATAACATCAAGAAAAGTCGACATATCTAGCAAATAGACTGAAGATGAACATTTATGGGTGAGTTAAAGAGTGTTGTACATTTACTAAACTTTGAAAGTACAATAAATAAAAAGGTTTAATAAATACACACTTTTATAATCTCACTATTTCATGCATAAAACATAATCCCTCTTAATTTAATTTATTAGAAATTAGAACAACTCAATTCCAAATATGTATCTATGTGTACTAAATGCATGCCTAATAAGATACCCCATAAACAACAAGCACCCTATGTTAATAAAACATGACCAAAATCTTCGAAGATTTCAACATTTGCAAGATTCAGAAAAATAGTTATCCCTACCGACATGACACTATTTTCTTGAATTGTATTATATGTACAAAAAAATTATTGGTTGTTGAAGAAAACGATATTTTAAAATAATTAATTAAGCATTATCTTTGCATTCTTAATTAATTATTATATTTATGATCAGAGTTTGCTAACATGTGATTAAGATTTACTTTAAAATTTGATTGGCAAATGTAGTATGAATCGGCAAACGCATTAGTAATTAATTTGGTTAATTAAATCGTTGTATAAAGAAATTAAGCATTGGATCAAAGCAAACATTGGCTTGGTTAGCTTGAGGAGAGTGCTTCAGGTGCAGCCACTGTATTTGACAATGAAGGGGATTTGTGTGTTGTGCCTTAAACGTCAATATTTTTTTGCATTCAAAGAAACCCATCAATGAAATGATCACGAAAAGCTACTTGCCCTTTTTCTAGAATATTAGTTTGTGCTTATTAGGGCAAAGCTTATAGATTCCGACAATATCTTTTGCAGCTCATGCCCACTTCTTGCATTGCTTCCTCTGCGATCGGATTCTTTCAATTAATACGTGTATCGAAAGGAAACAAAGCATCAGTCATTTTCTAGTTCGGAAGTTGGAATACAAACTTGTTTATAACAGATATTAATTAAGTCTTAAATTATTATTCAAGATGATATAAATGAATATGTAAATTAAAAAAAAAAAAAATTGCAACGACTTGCTATTCTTATTTTATTTACAGTAAATTTATTACCCATCAAAGATTTATTAATATCTTGTATTATAGAAATTCTCTCAATATAATGGAGTGCAGGAAGTAGTAGTAAAATAATAATATTTCTATTGACGGCAGGACAAATGTAAATGTGGTATTATGGTAAATTGCAATGTTGTGATGGTTCTCGGATTCAATTATTGCAATCACAGAAATTGATGAATGGAATTTTTTTCCTGCCATAATAATAATAATGTCTTCAAATAAGATATTCCTAAAGTTGTCAATTGATGTCAACTCATTGGCCCAGACGATATTATTTCTAGGACGACTTGGATTGGCATTGAAATAAAAGGATTTGCCATTTCGAAGGATCTGCCATTGCTAAATCGACCGAATATTTGGATGTCTGGTTAGTTAACTAACAATTGCTTTGGTTTTTTCAAGATTAATATATTTATAAAAAGAAAAAAAAATTGAGAAAATTGTCCAATTAGAAAATTTGGAAAATAAATTTAAAATTAATATAATCTGAAAAATCACTTCAAATTTTAAGAACACTACATTATTTCATACTTGTATTAATTTTTTATAAGTAATATTAAATATTCAAGTTGTATTCTATTTTGTAAGTGATACCGGCTTTTATTTATTTTTTTGAACAGAATAGCGGTTTTTATTAACTATAATAAGATACAGTAATTAATTATTATAATTATAAAACGATTATTTAATTGATAAAAATTACATTATGATATAAATTAGAATAATTATTTAAAATTCTATCTTGTATGAGATTAAATACCTAAAGTTTAACATCTTTTAAATTGCAGTTGTATCTCATATAAAAAAAAGGCTCATGAAAATTAAGGGTGCTCAAAATTCAATCCAACTGTATCAATTCAAGTGATCTGCGTTTTAATAAACTTGGTGGAATGATGAATTGGATGAGATCGAAAAATCTAAAAATCCCTACCTGATAAATCTGATTGTAAATTTGTATTTTAAATTCACCAAATGCAATATATTTTTCACACTTTAACATTACCCAATATTCATATATATATATATTTAAAAGGAGATTCCATTAAAAAGATGAAACAAAGTAAAACAAAACACATATATTAACTGCAGCATCTTCCTGCCAAACTATGTCATCATTACAACTGATTGCAAATTTTTCTAAATTGTGAAATTGTGAGCCGTGACATTGCTTGATCTTGGGATATATTGCACTTGGAAGTGCTCTTTGCTCCTCGTCAGCTGCAGGTTTTCAGAGATAAACCATAAAATTTTCTTTAAGCTACCAAAGGGCCCCGCGTTGATGGTAATATGCACTCCAAATTTCATTGCTTCTGCCTTCGGATACAACATCTTTCCTGAACATTGTGCTTTTCAATGTCACTACCATTGCTTCCCCATTGTTGTTACTAACAATTACTCCAAGGCCAACTAATTGAGCATCAATATCTACGGCAGCATCTACATTTAATTTGTGAGAAGCTGGGGGTTCCACATAGGATTTACAGCATCATTAGCATCCATACATCCTATGTGGACAGAAAAAACAATACAAAACACTAAAATCTAATCAAAGTCTACTTTCTTTTTCTGTTGACCTTTAGCATTTGTCCTTCTCTCCATTTTCTTCCTTTCATGGTCATCTAGCCTATCATCCTTAATTCTTCTATTTTTGAATTTTTCACTCAGTCAATTTGAGTTCCAAATCATGTCCTAAACAATATTCAATTGTAATATCTACACTAAGCTGAGCTAACTTATTTTCAATAAATATGCATAATCCATTCAACACGATTAATGAAAATGATTTGCTCAGATCAACTCAGTATATAGCTCTTAGCTTTGTCCAATTAAGTTTTTACTCTTCCTTTTCTATTCATTAACCTCGTCAGTATTCCTTGCGGCTGTAAAAAACAATATTCAGTCCACTGATACATGTCATATCCAGGGTAATAGTCTTGGAAACCACAAGTTTTAACTCACCAATATTTTGTAATTTCCTACCTAAGAAATTATGTCTATATTTGGGAATGTTGTTGTGACGTTTGTAATGGGCTTATCAGCCCCCTTCAGGTCTCTGTCCACTATTTTTTTTGTAAGTCCTTATTGGACGAGCTCTACAATGGGTAGTCCAATAGGCCCATGGACCATAGCCTCATTGAACTCTCCCCTATGTTGTTTATTAATGATTTTTGCCAAACTAAAGATGAACCGTGAATTTGTTTTCCTGAGAGGTCAATAATGCAAAAGCGTTGGAAGGAGATAATATGACAAACAAAAGACGACAATATTCAACCAATAATGCAAAAAAGTTTGGAAGGAGATAAATGATAAACAAAAGGCAACAATATTTAACTTACGTCTTCTGTACAGGATGCTCAAAATTCTCTTTTATCAATAATAGTTTTCTTGCTATAAAACGGAAACCCCTTCTTTGGAAGTTTAGTGTCCAGTTTATAGACTTGTAATTATATAGTATTTTTCTTGAAATCTAAGATATTCTTCTAAATTTCAAGAGTATAAGTCATTTAGAGCTCTCAACGTGAATTTCACTTAGATAAGAATTCTTCTAAATTAAGTTTTCTCGTGATAAGAATTTGTATTGAAAAAATGGCTCATTAATTTTTGCATTTGTCCTATATTGGGAAGACACACAGTGAGAGAATTGGTGAGTTTATAAATAAACTATTTGTTTTAGTTTTCATGCATACTCACGTGTGTGCTTAAGTGACAAACTCATTTAATTTCAACTCCATTTTAGCAAATATTAGTAGAGTTCTAAAAATTTTTTTATTCTTAAAATTTTTGTAGCAGAGTCTTACAATTTTTCTACTCCTAAAATTTTTCTCATAGAAGACACTTTGGTTAAAATACTTTTATTTTTACACTTTACCTTTTTGATATTTGTAATAATACCTAAAATTTTTAGTATTTTTAATTTGATCTAAATATTTGAAAATTTATAGTTTGGCCCAAATACTTTAAAAGTTGTAGTATGGCCTAATACTTTGAGTATTTGCAGTGTAATCTAAAAGTTTTGTAATCTTTGTAAAAATTAAAAATAGTAAAATTTCTTTGATACTCGAAGACATAGGTATTATGCCGAACCTCATTAAATATTGTGTTCTCTCTATTTTTATTTATGCCATTTATTGCATTATGATTTATTATATTTGAATATCTAGTATAAGTAGTAGTTATGGTTGTTTAAATTTAAAATTTTCATTTGCATAATTGATTTTGATAGTTTCTGTTGTGACACAACTAATTAAAATCAGAGTGTACACTTTAATTATTGATTGCTAGTTATTAAATATAATAAATAGTTATAGTTTAGGTATTAGTATCGTTTGTAGCATATGTTACATTGAATTGTGTATTGTCCAAGTGATTGTATGGCATAGAAATGACATATAGGGATAAAAATATAAATTGAGATAATTAGTTAACTAATTTCATTTTGAATTATTTTGGTTAGACTATTTAATATGTTATTATCAGATAATTGCTCGAGTTCTGCACAATATTTAGATTTAAAGTATTTGTAGGTACAATAGTTGTATCAAAGTTTGTGCAGATGTGATTAAAAATTTCATACTTTTTTCACTATTGTGGGACTTAATAAGTGGTATTAGGATTTGTTATTTTATAGATGGAATGCAGTACACTATAAAGTTGAGAGGTTGTTTGGTTAACTTGCAAAGAATCCTAACAAGTGACATTAGAATTTGTTTGATTGTTAGTGCACAATAAGTAATATCAAAGTAGTTAATGAGAATCCCTAACAAGTGGTATCAGAGCAGTTGAGGATGATCCTAATAATTGAAATCAGAGCTAAAGTATTTCTTAGTTTGCTCTGTGATAGTAGTTTGATTTGTTCTTCCAGATTAAAAAGGTTTTTTGGTGGCTATTAACATTTTATATTTGATAACTATTAAATTGTAATTAGTTTGAAAAGAAAAAAAATAAATTTGTAGAGTTTAGGTGTATTGATAAAGACTGTAGATAAAGTGTATTAAAAGTTTTCTATGAGAGGAATGATAGTGAAAACTCAAAGTAGAAGTATCAAGCGTCCCTAAACAGGTATTAGAGAAAGCACAAAAGGCTCATTTGTGAGATTTTGTGAATTATAAGATAATTCAAAGTCAGGGATACACTATAGTGAAATGGGGTGACAACTAGACATTATTAGAGAAAGTTCAGTATGTGTTATTTAAGGCTAGTTTAGATATTTAGGCTATGTAAATTGTATATTTGTGTCACCTTATCAGCCTTCTACTATTATTATTAGCCATTGAAAAAAAATAGTTTTGAAAACTTGTTACAGATTATAATTTATTATGTGTATTTGGTTTCACTGCATCATATGTTTTAAAGAATCGATTGATATCCAAAGACAGAAAAGATAATCTTTAATAGGGATGTTACTTTTGTTGAATCTATTATTTAAAAAAAAAAGTGATAATTGTGAGTAGACAGATAGTACTCTAGAATAGGTAGAGTTTATTATCCTAGTAGTTGAAAAAGAGGTTTTATCCTAAGAACCTTTACATTAACTTTTATATTGAGAAAAGTTACAGTTGAAATTAAATCCTACTCATTTTGAAAATATAATAGCGTTTACATCTCCAATTGAAATTGAAAATATTCATTCTATATTTAAAGTAGTCTAATTAGTCAATAGAAGAATGGTTAGTAAAAAGAACTCTAAAAAAAGAAATGCAGTCTCTTTATAAGTTAGCAATTGGATAGATGCAAGCGGGTGGATTTCTTATTAGTTACTATAAAATATTATTGATGGTTAAGATAAAGGAAATTAGTGTTCTCTAGTTGAAAAATATTCCTTTATTCGAATTTAATTGACTTTGTTAGTATAGTTGAAATTGTATTTTAAAAGAGAAAATTTACAAGTCTCAGTTAAATAGGTCAGAGTTGCTAAAATTAAAGATATGATGTGATCGTTGTACAGCAGTGGTATAAAGTCTGATAGGGCAGAGGAATACAGAAGCAGTTATGACCATGGTAAATATTGGTGCAAGCTACAAGCGAAGTCTTTAAAATTTAAAGCAGTACAAGAATCATGTTAAAATTATTATACACAAGGTAGTACCTTGACTTGGTGTGTTCAAGGTTTGACATTTCATAGGTAGTTGGGTTTGAGAGCAAGTATATGTGTGATCCTGAAAAAAATATTAAAAGTTAGGAAATGGATACTACGTGATCATTAAAGACCGTAAAAATTAATTTGGTTTGATTAAGATGATTTACTTAGTCATTGTGTTAATTCTAATTGTACTGGTGATTTAGATTAATATTGGTCAATCGTTAGATTTGAATTTATTTTTGTGAGAACTCTAATTAGTTAAAATCGACTTTATAGTAGAGTACATAGTGTTACAGAGATTGTAAAGGAAGTTGTTTGGAGATTACCAAAAAATTTAATCAGAAGAAGATCATTATTTATTTTGATAGTTAGATGCTATTCATTTAGCAATAAGTTTTGTATTTTATGTTGCCCTAGGCATGTTAAAGCCAGATATCATTTTGTATGAAAATTGAGACTGCTAAAACTCTCATAATTGAGGTGACTAAAATTGTGACAATTGATCAAGTATTGCATTGTTTAGACTTGATCGACATCCTAAAGTGTGATTGGGTCATTTGACATATTTGAAAGTGTCACAGAATTTGCAGAGCATATGAAGAATGAAGATTTAGTTGGCATTAGCTAATTCACCAAAGTGGAGATTGTTGAGAAAATGGCTCATTAGCCTTTTACATTTGTTCCATATGGAGAAGAAACATATAGTGAAAAAGTCGGTGAGTCTATAAATAAACTCTTTACTTAGTTTTCATGTGTACCTATATGTGTGCTAAGGGGACAAACCTATTTGGAGTCGACTTTATTTTGACAAATATCAGTAAAATTTTGGAATTTTTCTTATAAAAGGTCCTTTAGTTAAAATATTTTTATTTTTGCCATTGTCTTTTGGCTATTTATGATAATATCTAAAATTTTTGGTATTTTTAATTTGGTCTAAATATTTAAAAATTTATAATTTGGCCTAAATATTTTAAAAGTTGTAATATGGCACAATATTTTGAGTATTTACAATATAACCCAAAAATTTTGTAATTTTTGTGAAAGTTAAAAATAGTGAAATTTCTGCAAAATTCAAAGACATAGGTATTTATACTGAACCTTGTTAAATATTGTGTTCTCTCTATTTTTATTTACACCATTTATTGCATTATGCTTTATTATATTTGAATATCTAGCATGAGTAGTAGTTACGGTTGTTTAAATTTGAGAATTTTTGTTTATATGATTGATTTTAGGAGTTTTTGTTGTGACACAACTAATTAGAATTAGAGTATTGACTTTGATTACCGGTTACTAGTTATTAAATATAATAAATAGTTGGAGCTTGGGTATTAGTATTGTTTATGGCATATGTTACACTGGATTGTGTATTGACTAAGCCGATTGTGTGGCATAGAAATTACATATAAAGATATAAAAATAGATTGAGATATTTGATTGATCAATTTTATTTTGAATTATCTTTGGTTGGACTATTTAATATGCTATAATCAGATAATTGCTCAAGTTCTGCATAATATTTAATTTTAAAGTATTTGCAGGTACAATAGTTATATAAGAATTTATGCAGATATAATTAAAAGTTTCACATTCTCTTTTACTGTTATAGGACTTAATAAGTAATATCAGAATTTGTTATTTTATGAATAAAATATGGTGCAATATAAAGTTAAGGAGTTGTTTGGTTAACTTTCAGGAACCTCAATAAGTGACATTAAAGTTTGTTTGATTATTAGTATACAATAAATAGTATAAAAACAATTGAAGTGAATTTTCAACGAGTGATATCAGAATAGTTAAGAAGATATTAACAATTTGTATCCGCATGGTCTTTTCTTTTTGGCTGAATAATCTCTTCATATCTATAAGTTCTTCACGTTTTCTTGGGATCAAATGAGCATTTTCAGGACAATCGTTTTCCTTAGGATCGCATAATCCCATATATATCTAGACCAATTTACAAAATTTTTGTGATAATTAACAATTGAGATTTAAGCAAGTTATTTTTTTATAATACAATTGAACGATTAAGTACATTAGTAGCTCTAAGATGTTATCTAGTGAGAATTTATATTTAGGAAAAGTTTAGTATTTAGGTGATGTGATCATATAGTAATTATAACTCGATAACAATTATAAAATAAGAGATAAAATATTAAATATTAATAAAAAAATGAGTGAGTTCTATTAAAAATTAATATTATTAAATTTTTTATAATTTTATTTTTAAAATTATGTAAAAGTTAATTATATGAAATATGACTTAAAAATATCTTTAACTTTTTTAGAGAAAACTAACAAAACGTTTTAATGTTAATGCAACTTTTCAAAAATATAGCATAGTTTACATACAAACTTGCAAATGAAATTGAGTTCTAGCAAAAGTTAAAATAGTTTTTTTATTAAAACATTGTATTTGAATACGAAAATCACTTTTTAACTGAGTAGTTCTCACCTCTTCGATAAAGATTCGAATCTTTGTATAAAATTTTTGAGAATTTTGTTTTGTTAATGTAAACGTGTCCAATCATGGTTTATAATTGTCAAGTAAGTACCAAGTATTTTCTAATAGCACCGAAAGTAAAGGGATGTGTCACTGGCCATTTGTTTATGTGTAGTAGTTTATCCAAGAGAGATCTTGAATGACATATTCATTCATCAGTTTTCTTATGCCATTTTAGATGTTTAGCTGATTTCGGTCTGCCTTGGTTTTATTAAAAGGATGGTTTGAGTTCTCGATCGGTTTGTTCAGTGAGATAAGAGCTCTCTAGTCATTCACAACTAACAATTCGTAAACTAGATTTCCCTCTCGACACTTTGCTCCCTTGACTTAGTATATCTCCATAATCAAATATGTAAGAAACTACCATCACTTGAAATTATTCACGATGTTGTATATGGTCTAATATGGATCTCCACCTAATCGATATTTCATACCCCTCATGCATAATTAACAAAACACCCTTCTATGATCAATCAAACTATCTAGACACTTTTACTCTACCTACCTTGCTCATCCCCAGTTTATGTACATGCACACTCTCCCAATAAAATCTATTTTTTCAAGGCCGCAAAAACTTTTTTCACTCGTAGCGACATTTCATGTAATTTTTTCCGCCTCAATGTCTGGTCTAGAGCGCCTTAGTAATTTTATACTACTTTATCTTTTACTATATTAAAAAGGGGGTTCCCAGCAATTGATCATAGTTGCATTGTGGCTCCTCTTGAGCACTCTCATCCTTGCTTTAATGCCATTATTACGGACTATTTGTTTATGTACAACAGGTCACTCGTACAGCACCACAAATAAACACATTCTAAGGTTAGTTTTCTCGTGCCATCTCAAATGTTTAGCTCATTTTGACTTACCTTAATTTTATTAAGAGGGTAGCTCTGGTTCCCAATTAATTTGTATGGTAAAAAAATGTTAATTTTTATTAATTATATTTTAAAATTGTATTAATGAAGGTAATAGAAAAGTGTCTATAATTGTATATAATTTTTTTCGACTCGTACCAATGCGCTGGACAATTTTGCATAGATTAATCGTTGCATTTTCACAACAAAAAATTATGGGAAAAAATATCACTTAAATATAATACAAAATAATTTTTATGTGATTAAAATAGAATTATGTATAAAATAAAATAATAAAAAATACACTTAATTTTTTAAGCAAAAATCTTAAACAAAAAAATGTTGTGAGACCCTAATTCAATAATTTTTATTATATTAGAAAACTTTTTAAAATATTATTAAATAATTACTTAATTATCGCCCTTAAAACCTTTTCTCTTTTTCTCCATTTATGGTACACTCAACTTCTCTTTTTCAATCTTCACTTGTCATGTACTGTTTATAATTTTATTTTTTCATCTTTCTATTTTTAAAAATAAAAAAAAAATACTCTTTATATAACTTTTTTTTTATTTTGATTTTATATAGAATTTAATTTTTTATTTTAAATTAAAAAAACTTAACAGAAGAATTTCTATTCTTTATTAAGTTGAAAGATTCGCCCACGAGTTGACGTCTTAACTCAAACGAGAAACTTCAAAATTTGGTGTCCGAACAATAAAATAATAAAAAATGTAGAGGCGAAGTCGAGTGGTAATAAACAAAATTGAATTATAGAAGAATTATCAAACCAAGTAGGACAGCCATAGGACAAGCTCAGTTTCCACGCTTCCCAATTCTAGCACCGGGAGATCTCGCGTCACAATTTTAGACGATCAGCTCAACCTCAGGCTATATAAATTCATACAAGCAACCAATCCACCAATTTCAATTTGTGATCCCAAAATTACAAAGTATTCAACGAGAAGACAATTAGTAGCCATGCAGCAGCACACTTCGACTTCAGAAGCTAATCAACGTATTGCAAGAATCGCTGCCCATCTCAATCCTTCGAATCAGGTCAGGAGCTTTAAACTCTATCTATTTTATATGGGTAAATTTCGTTTATATATGTTTGATTGAAATATAACGGACTGCGTTTGTAAAATTTGCCACCATTCTTCTATAAGAACTTCCGGAAGAAAAATTAAACGAATGATGCCTGCTTATATTAATTAAAGTGTCAAATGAAATTATCCATTAGTTAAAGCTCGTGATAGGTGAAATTCTTTTTTTTAATTAAATTCATTTCTTGAGTAGTATTGATGGTTTTGGCGATGTTTAAATGAAATTGAATATTATGAACTGTGATGATAGATGGAGGAGAGTTGTGAATTGGGTTTGAGGCGGGTGAATTGCAGGGCAAAAGGTGGGGCTTACGGATTCAAGGTGGCGATATTGGGAGCTGCTGGCGGGATTGGGCAACCTCTGGCAATGTTGATGAAGATGAATCCATTGATTTCCGTTCTGCACCTTTATGATGTTGTCAACACCCCTGGTGTTACTGCTGATATCAGTCACATGGACACTGGTGCTGTGGTATATTCATTTACATCTGTTATTCTATTCGCACTGAAAAATTTTATTCTTATTGCAGTTTTTGACAAAGAAGTTTAACTTTCCTTTTTGTTCTTAAGAAGAGAAGGCCAAGAACATCTTTTTTGTTTAATTTACAGTAACTGATTGTGTAGGCCAATTATTTAGTTATTTATTCTATTTAATACAATGAAATTGGTTAAGAATTAAACGTATACTAAATTTTTATTAGTTGGCTTAGATTATTTGCTGATTTTGCCAGAGGAAGACAGATGAACTATGTTGTAACTAGTGATGCCATATTTATTACTAATTATTGAACATAGATACTGAACACTTATAGATTCTTATTTGTACTGAATCTGGCTACTAAGAGTTTCGTTTGGAATTCCCAGGTACGAGGATTTTTAGGGCAACAACAGTTAGAGGATGCCCTTACTGGCATGGACCCTTACTGGCATGGACCTTGTAATCATTCCTGCTGGTGTTCCTAGGAAACCTGGGATGACTCGGGATGATCTGTTCAATATCAACACTGGAATTGTTAAGACTCTTTGTGAAGGAATAGCCAAGTGCTGTCCCAAGGCTAGCGTGAACTTGATTAGTAATCCTGTTAACTCCACAGTTCCAATTGCAGCCGAAGTTTTTAAGAAAGCTGGTACTCATGATCCAAAGCGACTTCTGGGAGTCACAATGCTTGATGTTGTTAGAGCCAATACTTTTGTGGTATGCACTTCTAGCCAATAATTTCATTAATTCACATTCATTATGTCATTTTGAAATCATCTATTATCTTCAGCATTTGAGTTGTAATTATTTACAAATAAAAATGTTACCTTCCTTATTGTGTTAATTCCAATTTAAGATTAGTAGAACTGAAATGTGTTTTTGTTCCCCCTTTTCTCTTTTGTTAGCTAGCTTGTGTAGATTTTGTTAAGACTAAATTGTTATTTTGCTGTGTTATTCTGAGGTTTATGTTAATTTAGAAAAAGATAGCTTTAGTATACTATTTACAGAAGGACAAAACCTGCTAGTTATCAAAAATATTATGCTAGACTGAGTTGTAAAAGTCCACATTGCTTGAACCATGGTGATTCAAGTTATGACATGGTTTATTAGCCTTGGATTGTACAGTTCACAACACACATTTTGTTGGTTCCCAAGAATGATAAAAGATGGGCGCTTGTTTGGGCCTCCTGTGTTTTGCACTTATTGGCTATGCTATTATCTTATGGATTTGACATATTCTTTTGGGTTTACTGCAGGCAGAATTTTGGGCCTTGATCCCCGGGTTGATGGTCCAGTTGTTGGGGGTCATGCAGTGGTTCCTATTTTACCACTTCTGTCTCAGGTTAGAGAGGGGGAGTTTCCCAGAGTTTATTTATATTCGAGTCCATTTCTTATTTTCTAAGTATGATTCTTGTTTGTCTAATTTACAGGTTAAACCACCTTGCTCTTTCACCCCTAAAGAAATTGACTACTTGACAAATCGTATTCAGAATGGTGGAACAGAAGTTGTAGAGGTAAGTGGTACATTTCTATTGGATGGCTTGTTGACTGTTACATTGGCTTACATATTTAATGATTTCTGACTTAATTTGCCAAAAAAAAAAAAAATACTCATATTTGTTCTTCGGGTTGGTCTATCCGTTGGTTATGATTCAGCACATGATATTTTTGGCTTACTTGTTTATTTTGGAAACTAAAGCATGATTTTTTGGTCCTGCTGATGGTAACATAGTATCAAGTTATTATTATTACTAATTTTGATCAACTTACCCATTGCTTTATCTTCTGTCTATAGCATATGATCTTCTTGTTTAAGGCCTTAGTGGTATTAATTGGAGATGTAATATGAGATCATTATCTACTAGGAAGATAATTTTAAATAAATTTCTGCACAAGGCTACAGATAAATGAAAGTGAAGAGCTGGCATACTCCATGTTTACAAATGTGCAAAACAAAGATTCAATTGAAAAAATGTTAGGTTAAAGCCAATTACCGTGTTACCAATTTGTTAGCTGCTAGTTCGTTGGAAACAATTATTATGTCTGTTTTTAGTATTTGTACGTCTTATTTTAAAATTTGGTTAGTTGAACCTTTCTTAAAAACATATGAACAAGATTTTTAGAATTATGACTTTTTAAAGTACACTTGCTAGAAGTTGCTAAAATTGTGTCTGGTATATGGTGAATATTGTTAAGATGCAGTTTCAAACAGGACAAACAGTTTTAGCCATGAAAAAACTTGCTTACCCCTGAGACAAAGCCATTGGAGAGTGATATTAGTATAATTTGGAAAAGTTGATGAAGTGAAGATTTGAGTCAAAACAATCTAGTAACCGTGTAAATTGTGCAAGTAACATCATCTGATTCAGTGCAAGAATGCAATCTGCTTCGCCACTACCAGCCACACTGCCATTTCTGCACTTATTGCCTGTGATTCAACTCTTAGAATTCATGATAAGCATTTCAATGTTTTTGTCTGAGGGAATTCTAGGTTGCCGCAATTTATATTCTAAAGACAATCAAGGCCAGTTATCCTCATTTCTATGTTCTGTGGAAATGTTGGCTTGAATTTCACATCATTACCTATGATTTCAGTTCAGTTTATAGTTTATAGAATTCTTTGTGGAATAATTTTATTCTTATAATATTATGCTAAAACCAAAATTGAGTAAGCTTTCTTGATATTTTCGGCAGGCAAAAGCTGGAGCTGGTTCTGCCACCCTATCAATGGTTAGTCTTTTTAACTCCTAATTACAGCATTCCTTATAAAAACTGATCTGTTATTTCCATGTAAATTGTGGACTATAAGTGATTAGCACATAATATGACCACAAAAATTTTGAACAAAATGTGCAGGCATTTGCTGCTGTGAAATTTGCTGATGCATGCCTCCGGGGCTTGAGAGGAGATGCGAAAATTGTTGAATGTGCATATGTGGCCTCTGAGGTACCAAAGGAACCTTAGTTGAAGAGCATGTCTTGAATATTCTCTTTTCTACACTTTGTCAAGTTGCAAATTTAAGCCAAATTATGCCAAATGGTAAGGATTGGAGTGGGATTGATTCCTTTGACCAAATCCCCACCCGTACTCCCTTTCAGCAAATTGTAAGTTACTTCTTTCCTATATTTAATGTGATGGTAGACTTGATCCTGTATTGTATAATGTTATAATGCGAGAGTCGACTTGATCTATAAAATAAAACAATTCAAGGCTAGTCTTAATAGAACCCTCTCATAATTGATGCTAGCATCCCCATAAAAAGGTATATATAGATATTGCAAACTTACTTGTTGCTTGGACAGTAACTTATGCATTGCATTTTACAGGTGACTGAACTTCCATTCTTTGCATCCAAGGTACGACTTGGCCATTTTGGAATTGAAGAAATTTACCCACTTGGCCCACTGAATGAATATGAAAGGTCTGCAACCATCTAAGTTTCTTTTAATTGAAGCATTTTCTCCTACCGTTGCAAGTTTGAGAGCGTTGGATTTTATTTTGCATCCCTATTATTAACGGGGTGGGAATGGAGAAGGCAAAGAAAGAGTTAACAGCAAGCATTCAGAAGGGAGTTACCTTCGTCAGGAAATGAGCAGCAAGTTAAGGAAAGATGGTTCAGATGGCTAAGCTCTAATTGTTTGTCTCAAACTTTTCAAGATTGCATTGCCCAGATTAAGAGGGTAGGGTTTCTGTTTTAGCAAAGTCAGATGGAAGTATGTTAGGTTGCACTCACTAAGACGCACAAAATTCATCATTCTTGATGGAATAAATGAATGAAGTATAAGTAAATTAGGAACTGCCTTCTGTTTCCTTGTTTTAGTTAATTCCAGAAACAAACACATTCTTGAAGCATTCGAATAATTAAGAAATAATTCTATAAGGTATAATGATTGGTTTCTTCACTGTATTTGTTGATACTTCATTTCTTCCCTTCCAGATATCAACCTGTGAATTTGTATTCTGCGTATTGGTTCTCTTCAATCATGAAAACAGATAGGAGCTGCAGGATGTTATTTGGGTAACAAGGAAAACAAAAGGTGTGATGAGAACGTGTTTTATTCTCAAATCTGTGTCTGGTTGTATTTTGGTAGTATAAAAGTAGGAAGTAAAAGAAAAAAGAAATGATCACTGCTCCTTTTCACGTTTTGAAAAGAAGGGTAATTCTTTACAATGATGACCGGAGTTTAAACAGCTTAGATAATAGTAACTGTCTTGATCATATCTTTAAAGATGGAGAGTTGCCTTCGGGCCTGCTATGCGGTTTAGTTAAATATGTGGAAAAATATTTTTTGGAAGATCCTCTGCTGCTTAGTTTTCGTACTGAGGTAGAGGTAAGTGATAAAACATTATACCTTGGTTTTGTGAGATTATACCTCCCAGATTAAAGAAAAGAAAGGCGAGGATCTAAATTCAGATTTTTCCTGTATTTTATTTAAAATCACAAACTGAAAATAGATAGAAGCCAGAAAAAAAAATAGCAGAGCAATGATGCAGCTAATTGTCTTCTTGTAGGTGGATCGTCAAGCTTTATAGAATGCTCTAAATTCCACTTGAGCATTTAAATATGGGTCAATACCAACAAAAACATCTCTGCACAAGGTTCTAGCACCTTGCTAAATGTGTCGGAAATGAGAAAAGCAGAGCAAAGTCCCGTGGAAGTTTATCCGATGTAGGTGATGGATGAATTTGTTGCGGCGCAGTTTCTTCTCAAATTTCGATTACATTTAGATTCTCCATCCAATATGCAACGGTGCGGAAAAGAGTGAGCCGAATCCACACCCAGTGTTTCTAACTACACCCACATTCATCTAAGCAAAATTTGTCACAACTCTCAGATGCGGATCGAATCAGCATAAAATTGAGGTGTTATTAGCATAACATAGAAATAGGTGTCATGAAAGTAATAGATTGTTCTTAGCACCGGTGGATACTCTTCGCCTAACCCCATTTTTAAATTTTAAATATACTGGCCCGGGAAGAGCTTCTCCCAACGGACGATCATACACACGCACTGTTCTATGGGAGACAATTTTTTTCAGCTTTTTGTGTGGATATGAATGAGCGGAAAATAAATATGGTACAGGACCAAGTTTATGTTTGCTGTTTTAAAAACTAATTAAATTGGAATAGGTAAAAACATTCCAGATATTTAAAAATAGATAAATAAATATTTATTTTATCCTTTTTAAATTCTGTTTCTGGTTCGTTAATTAAAAAAATTAAAATTATTAATTAAAAAGTTATTAGAACAAAAATAGATATTCATACCAATACAAAAATCTATATTTTTTACCAATAAGAATATGAATAACAATATTATTATTCAGGGATAGGAATATAAATATGAATAACAGATAATAAGATGAATATGAATAAAGATATAACAATATTCATATCCACTTATTTACTGGTCATCTCTAATATATTATAATTTTTTAGCTGATAAATTAATTTTATCATATTTTAAAAAATTACTTAATTAAGTTATTATGGTAAAGTGTTAGGGAATATATCTTAAATTTACGCTTTAATCTTATGTCTACAATAGCATAGTTGTAAAACTTTTTAACCTAATATTTAAAATTTGTATTTTTTAAATATAGAATACCAAAAAAAATATCCCTTTAATTAATAAATACAAAAAGTCCTAATTAATTAGTAGTTCATCCTATTTATTTTTATTTGAGCTATTATTAAATAGAAATAAAACATAATTTCTACACATTAAGCTCATACTTAAATTAAATGTATTAAGCTGATATTACCTAAACTCAAGATTTATCAAAAGCATACTTGTTTTAATTTTTTTATTCTTGATAATACCGATTTTTAATTTTCTTAAGGAAATATTTGATAGTAGTGGCCATTTTTGAATATAATGCCTCTAAAAGTTTATAAAATATCATGCTATTATAATTCAATTTTGTCCTGTCAATAAATTATAAAATTTATCTATTCTTTGTAAATAAAGCTCGAGATACTGAATTAGTGATAATGACATGTGGTTTAAATTTTAAATTATTTAATAATTTTTTTGGCAAATTTTTATCTTAAGTCGAGATGCTAAATCTTAATAAAAATATGTCTATTTACTGTTAATTAATTTCAAAATAATTTAACAAATTATTAGGCTAATTCTAACTCATTCGGCAATGATATGGATGTTTGCTACTTTCTTTTTAACTTTTATATTTAATAGCCAAGTTACTCATATAGATATTAATATTAATTTATTTTTTTATATTATAAAAATATATCACTATTTTGTAATGTTAAATTAAAATAAAAATAGTCTTAAATCATCGATAAAAAAAATTATATTAACGATTATTTGTTACTTTTTACAGGATAATTTTGTTGTGTTTTGATTAAGTGATAAATAATGATAATCTGTAAGATTTTAATTCAGTATTTTAGTTTTTACAAAATAATTAGGTTTTTGTTTCTTTCTTGTATTTTTAAAAATTGAATAAATTTCTTTCAAAATTACTTAAATGATTTTATTATTTTTTTTTTGTAAATAATTTAATAATTTTTTGAAAATAATTTTAATAATTGAGAGGGTAAAATTTAATTCACTAAGAATAGACAGAGTAAGGAGTTTTTAGATAATATTCTATTAAACCTTAAGATATATTCTTATGAATTAATAAAACGTGAGCTTATAAAATTATAAAAATTATTTCAAAATAAGCATAATTACTAAAGTATTTGAAATCTAATTGCAAATGGCCCTATCTATTAATTTCTAAAGAAAAGAAAAGAAAAATTTATCCCTGACCAATAAAAGATATTAAAGCCATTTTTAAACGTAAAATTAAAGAAAAATGTGAGTCATGTCATAGCTATTATATATATTATTATTTGTATATATTTTTAGTGATGCACAAAAGACAATGTGTATATGATAATAAAATTTGATTTATTAATTATTTAAATAAATTTGTTACTAAAAATGTTGTTTAACTTGTACAAATTGAGCTAAAAAGTGCTGATGATGATTTGAGCTAAGTATCAAAAAATACAAGTAGAATTTGTTCGAGTTTCGATACCAACAGAAGCACATATCAATATCTTCAACAAATGTATCGATAAAGTATCGACACCCTAAGCTCAATAGAAGAATGTATTAATATTTTTAAAATAATTATATCGATACTCTAACTGAAAGTATTATCATCTTAAGAAAAAGTATCAATATCTTAAAGAGAAGATCATATGCATAAAACTAGCACATTCGAGTATCGACACCCTATGATAGAAGGTTCAACACCTTGTACAATAAAAGCAAAAGTATCAACATCTTGAGGAGAAACCTCAATATATGAAACTAAGAATTCTTGAGTATCAATACTTTATGAAGATTAGTTCAACACATTGCACAAAAGAGACAAAAATTTTGACACCTTAAGAAAAGGTATCGACACCTTTAAATGCAAGGATCTCAGAAAGATGACACGCGTAAATATATCAATATTCAAGCCTAAAAAAGTCGACATCGATGTACTGAAGGTGAAGGTATCGACACATTTACCAAAGGTATCGACACTTTCTACAGAATCAAGTTTATAAAGGTCAGTTTTAGTATTTATTGCAAGCATTAATGACAGATTCAGATTACTATTAAAGACACTAATTTATAGAAATAAATTGTATAAGATTTACAAAAGAAATAAAGAGACAAGAGGAGAATATAGTTCATTACAATTAGTGTTATGAAGAACTTTATTCTTTTTAATTAAAGGCTTATTCTAGTAAGAGAAAATTTTGAAGGTTTTGTGTTCATTGTATAGTAAAAGAGAGTGCTTTTATTCATTATTATCACTATTCTATTGGGTTACTCTTCACTCGATTAAAAGAAAGATTTAAAGTGGATTATTCTTTACCTGATAGTAAAAGGAAGAATTGTAGAGGGTTTCTTTTCATTCAGTTGAAAAAAATATTTGCACATGACTTACTCTTAACCCCCTAAAAATAAAAAGTTTAGTGATTCTTCGATGTAGTGATTCAATCTGAGAAGAATGGGCGTAGGTACACTACTGAATCATTATAAAATTTATGTGTTTACTCTATTCTTCAAGCTTAATGCTTCATTTCATTGTATGAGAGTTCACCAAAAATTAAAGCACTATTTTAAAATTCTTCAAAAGTTACCATTTTACCCAATTCACCCCCTCTTGGGTGACAATCACTAGCACAATAAGTGATATTCGAGCTTAGCTCATTTATTTTTAAGATTAATTATCTTAAAGTAGTAGATCACTAAATCACATATAGTAACATTCCAGCACAATTGGTTAAGGGTCTACCCACATATAGACTTCTGTTCTTTGATGGCAGTGATTATGCCTATTCAAATAAGCATATGCAAATCTATTTGAGCACATTAGATTTCAAGATAGTGACTATCATAGAAGATAACTAATGAAGTCATTAGAAAGGTTAAACTAAAACTAAAATGTGAGTGGATAATAGATAAAAAAGACTCTGTTTTAGACTAATAGTAGGGTAATAAATATTCTATATTATGCATTAGATAGGTTTGAATATAGTAGAGTGTCTAGGTGTGACACTGCTAAGGCTATTTAGAATATGTTAAAAGTCAATCATAAGAAAACCAATAGAGTTAAAGACTTTAAAATTAGTATACTTGTTCCTGATTATGAACTATTTAAGATGAAACACCATTATAGCATTTTATTGACATTGTTAATGGTTTGAAAGCACTTGGAAGAAGCTATACCAATGCAGATATAGTTATAAAGATACTAAGGAGTTTGTCCAGATCATAGGAGACTAAAGTGACAGCCATCAAAGAAGGCAAGGATCTAAAAACCTTGCTATTAGAGGAGCTTTTAGGTTCACTTATCACTTATGAGCTGAAAAGAAAGAGGAACAAAGATAAAGACTGTGAAAAAGGCAAGAAAACTATTGCCTCGAAAGGAATACAATAACAAGAAAAAGAGAGTAGTAAAAAAAAGTCAAATAAAGAGGATAAAGAAATGATCATGGCTAGAAAATTTAAAAAGTTCTTTAATAGAGACAAAACTAGAGGAAGAAATTATAGGAAAAAAGATTAACAGAGAAATGAAAAATTTTAAAGGAGTAAAGAAAAGGAGAAAAAGAGTGAAATTATTTACTATAAGTGCAAAAATCCAGGTTATACTAGACCTGAATATCCATTGAAGAGAGATAAAAAAGACAAAAAGAAGAAAAAAGCTATGAAGGTCACTTGAAATGATTCTTTAAGTGAAGAGATTAGCACATCATCAGAAGATAAAGGGGCAAATTTTTGCCTCACAAAAAAGAAAGACATAGAGGCAATCTCATTTTCTTGTTGCTCGTCATATTCTAATTCTAATTTTACTAGTGAAAATGATGACTTAATGCATGATGAATAAATTGAGATACATAAAGAGTTAGATTTTGATTTTAAGAAGCCATGTACCAAATATAAAATGGTTAAAAAAAAGAACTCACTTCTTGATAAAGAAAATGAGAGCCTAAAATTAAAGGTAGGTAAGTTAGAAAAGAAGCATAAATATAGTTATGCAAAAGAGTTAGATTAACTAAAGAAGGAAAACAAAAGTTTGCATGATCAAATATATAACTAGTAAGGACTACTAGAAAAATTTACATAAAGAAAGGAATCATTAAATAAATTACTAGGTATTCAATCTATGGTTTTTTACAAGGCTAGAATTGGTTATAGACAAAGGACAAAGTAAAAGATTTATTCTACTTATTTTGTAAAATCTTTAAAATAATTAAACCTTTTTGTCACTTGTCATTTTTGTAACAAAAGGGATTATTATAGCAGTACATGTATTTTTTAAAAAAAGACTTATAAAGATCCTAAAATGATATGGGTTCCCAAGGGAACAAAATCAAAATCAAATGTGTATGCTAAAATGATTTTGCCTTTTAAGCTAAAAGTTAACATTTATGAACCTAAGATAAAGTGGGTACCAAAATAAATTGATTGTATTTTGTAGGATGTACCTACTATAGAGAGCATCAAACACAATAAAAGTGATTTTTGGATAGTAAATGTTTAAGACATATGATAGGAGACAAGAAGATATTTCTCTATTTCACTATGAAGAAAGGAAAAAATGTGATATTTGGAGACAACAACTATGAAAAAGTTCTTGGTATAGGTGAAATTAAGGTAAATAATATTATTATTTCAAATAAACATTTTGTAGATGGCTTAAAATATTACTTAGTATCTCTTAAGTATTTGACAATGGATATAATGTTGTGTTTTTTAACAATGCATGTAATGTTTCAATGTTAGTAATAAGAAAATTTTGCATCTTCCTAGAGATGGTGATGCATATGTGATTGAATTTGATAAAATTGATGCTATGAATGCCATATGTTGCAAGTATTTTGTGATGAGTCTTGGTTATGGCACAAAAAATTAGATCATTCTAATATGGACCTCATTAGCAAATTAACTAAACATGGTATACTAAAGGACCTTTTAAATCTTAAGTTTGTCAAAAACAAAACATGTGGTCCATGTTAAATGGGTAAACAAGTGAGAAGCTCATTTAAGTCTAAGAATATTGTATCAACATTCAAACTCCTATAATTTATCCACATGGACTTATTCGATCCCAATCATATTGTGTTATTAGGTGTAAATTTTATGCATATATGATAATGGATGATTACTCAAGATTTACTTAGGTATTTCTTTTAGAGAATAAGAGTGATATATTTGAGGCATTTGAGAGTTTTTTTAGAAGAATCTGAAATGAGTTAGGGTATAAGCTTGTTAGAATTAAGAGTGATTAAGGAAGAGAGTTTGTAAATCATAACTTTGAAGCATTTTATGATGAACATAGATTCATTCACAACTTTTTTACACCTAGAACACCTTAGTAAAATAGGGTAGCAAAATGAAAAAAATAAAATTTTACAAAAGATGAGTAGAACTATGCTTAGTAAATATGAGCTATCATAATACTTTTAGACTGAAGTAATTAATACAGCTTGTCACATCTTAAATAGGCTGTTGATTAGAAAATTTCTTAAAAAGACTCTTTATGAGCTCATTTATCAAAGAAAGCCAAAGATTAGTTACTTTAAATTTTTTAAATGTACTTGTTATATCTTAATACTAAAGACAATCTTGGAAAACTTGAGACTAAAATTGACTTGGGTATATTCTTAGGCTATTTATCTAAGAGTAAGGCATATCAAGTGTATAATAGAATAACTCAAGTAGTTGAAGAGTCTGTTGTCATAACCCAATTTTGTCCTCTGTAAG
>JAWDEX010000020.1:4633737-4647252 GCA_035221805.1 Trichilia hirta
AAATTTTTTAACTCAGCAAATGATTCCGGTATCTCTCCGGTAAATATATTGTTTGACAAATCCATGGACTTCAAGCTCTTTAAATAACCCAGCTCTGTTGTTAAGGATCCAGAAAGACCATTCACTTGAAGAAACAGAGTATCCAAGTTCTGTAACTTTCCTATTTCAGCAGGTATTTCGCCAGATAACCCACAGTTAGCAGCGTCGAACCGGACCAAGGAAGATAAGTTTCCAATTTCCTTAGGCAAACCTCCGGTATAACTGTTGTAGTAACCAATATAGAGCTGCTGCAACTTTGTCAAGTTACCAATTTCTGCCGGGATTTTGCCTCCGAGTTCGTTTCCGGAAACCGCAAGGTATTCCAGAAACTCCCAGCTGCCGTACTCCGCCGGGATCTGACCCGAGAAAAAGTTCCCACCGAGATGCAAGTGGCGTAAGTTTCGCAACTGGATTGCGGAAATCGGTAAGTCTCCTGTCATATTGTTGTTATACAAGTCGAGTACTCGTAAGTTAGCCAATTGCGACAGCTGCGAAGGGAATGTGCCATTGAACACATTGTTGGACAGGTTTAACAAACTGAGAGCAGAAAGCGCAGAGATCTCCGGAGGAATGGGCCCGGATATCTGGTTTGCAGCCACCGAGAGGTTTTGCAAAAAGCGAAGGTGGGCAACGTCAGGAGAGAGAGTTCCTGAGAGGTTGAGACCGGAGAGGTCCAAGGAAGTCACGTGACGTCTGGAGTCGCATATGACACCAGGCCATCCGCAGAGGCTGGTTGTATCGTTCCAGGGTGCTAAAGCAGATTGAGGGTCGTCAGTGATGGCGGATTTTATAGAGAGAAGGGCTCTGGATTCAGGGATGACCCGAGATTGAGAAACGTGAAGTAGCAGAAGGAGAAGAAGAAGAATAAGAAGGAGTCTCATTATTGTTTTTTGTTTGTTCTGCTTTCAGCTTTTCTCTGAAGAGAAAAAATGGAGGGGCGGGAGAGGGAAGGGTAGAGTGGTGGTGATAGTGAAGAAACTAGGATGTGATGGTGTCATTTTATTTATCTATTTTTAAATTTAAAATAAATAAATATTATTTTCTATGTACAGATAGACTTCATAATTGCCAAAAACGTTTATTTATTTTAATTTTTGGATTTTCATTGTTCTCTAAACAGAATTAAAAAAAAAAATACTGTTTTTATATTTTTACTTTTATTTTTCAGGATGTGTTCCTCCAAGAAAGGCTTTCTCCCTTTTCTTTGATTACTACAGAAATTCAATGAATTTGCTTTCTCTTTTTAAAGTTGGCTTAACTTTGGGGAGGGATAAAGTTAAAAAGTTAAAACAACGCTTGTCTTAACCGAGGACAAACCATAACAATCTTAGATTAAAATGTTTGTCATTTGTGTTTTGGATCAAAATGACATGATTTTTAATCCACAGTTAATTGTCTTTTATAAAACAAAATTTATTAATTGTAAATATAAAATAAGTGAGTAATTAATATGTCGTTTACTTATTATTATTAAATTTTGTATTTATATTAAATTAATATTATTTGCATAAAAAATTTATTATTTATATCAAACGACTTTATTTTGAGTATTAAATGTAAATTGTGTTTCTTGAAATAAATTATTAATCTCAATATTCATGTTTTTTTTTTCGGTCACAATTTTCCTATTCTGCATGCACATGTGATGAGAATCTTGCCGTAAAAGCACTAATAACGACTGGAAGAAAAGGTTAATAATGGAACGAAGCTTAATAAGGATTCTAAAATCATTAGCTTTTACTTGAATGCCTATAATGCCGAAAAAAAAAAAAAAGAATATTTATTTATTTCACAGTAAAATTTCTTCCAATTCTTGAAAATGAAAACTAGAAAAATTAAATTGTACTAAAAACAAAAATAGAATTACTTAGTGAAATTTAATCTTAATTTAAAAGTGAAAATGCAATTCTCACAGCTAAATCATGCATTGTCACGTACTCTAGACACATAAAATTATTAAATTACTAAAAAATAATAAATTTTAATAATTTCAATCCAAAAATAAATAATAAGGGAATTTAACTTTAGAGCCAATTACTTTAAACTCGTAGTTTTATAATTTAACAGTCATTTGTGTTTAACTGGACTTAAATGCGAGAACTGCAGGGTAAAAATATAATATATAAAAGAATTAAAATTAATTATATAAAATTTGTTTACATCTATTATATTATTATCATTTATAATAATAATAATAATATTCTGTAGCAATTTGTACAAAAAGTTAAAAAGTAAATAATTAAACAATTTAATAATTTTTGAGATGAATTTTACAATCCCCGCCACCGAAAGGAACTCATCAAAATGATTCACCATAATGTATATTTATCTGAATCCTGCCTTGGATCCCTGACAGAAACAGATCAATTTTTTTTTTTAAATACCATTTCTCTTCCACTGCATATATTCCTATTTCTTCATCATTTTCCCTGCACTGCTGCCACCAAAATTGCATATTCCAATTATAAGCTTTCATTTCAACACTGACGCTTTGAAACGGAATGAAACACTAATAAAATTACAGGCAATTAGAAAAGGCCAAAACGGAGTTGTTAGAGAAATTCCACGGTCAAAAACGCCTATTGGCTTCTTTTATTAACAAAAGGTATACAGTAATCCACGTACTAATTATAACTTTATTTCCTGATTAATGATAATCAACGGTGTGATTAAATAAATCCCGGGTACAGAAATGAAACACGTAGGGCCCAAAATGATCCATACCACTGAATCAGCGTGATCGTGAAAATTCTCTTTGACTGTGCATTGTTGTGGCATTTGGGCACATTGAGTTTTCACCCTTTTTGAGGATAAACGATTTCTTTTTTCTTTTTTTTTTCAAGAAAATTTTTTAAACAAAAGGAAAAATGATTTATAATTATTAAAACGGCAATAATTTTGCTGGTAGTGTAAAAATAAAAGGTGGTCAAATTATGCTGACTGACATGGACAGAGACACGAGACAGGAATTGGTGTTTTCGTAGAACCCCACCTCCACCTGTGCTGATTGCTGTCTCTAAACAATTTGTAATTCACATAATTACAAAGTTCTTATAAGGAAATGACTCTTTTGACCTCCGTAAGCTTTTAGAACTTTGATCGTTCAAAGCGACAGTGAGTCAGAAACAAAGGAGAACCGGAAAACGACGGAGCAAAGATGGTCCCGAAGAAATGAACAGAAATCAAATGCCACTTTGCTTTCGGGAAGACAAAATGACCAAACAATCCTCCGAGTCCAAAGAAAGCGACACTGTAACATAGGGAAGGATGTTTATTTAATTATTTATTCATATTTAATTTATCTTGAGCAAATTAATTCACTTTTAAAGCAAGTGTCCGTTTCAAGGTAGCATTAAGCCGAACAGCTCATGGAGTCAAATAGTGAAAAGAATTTTAATTCAAAGGTCATTATGGTAAATTGGTAAAACCAATGTAACGTAACAAATTAACAATATTATCCACATCTCGTTTTCGGCCTGTTCTTCAAAACCCCACGTTGGATCCAAAAGATTCAATGCCAATGATTTTGATACCCGTCTTCGAAAATAAAATTTCAATCTTAATTTAAATAATTTTAATAATGTAAAAATTTAGTACAAGCTCCATTCCGAAACAGAACCTTCTTTCCTTCGGTAGTACTTATTTCAACAAGAGAGCAACATTTGGCAAAGGTTCCAATTTATGATACTATATGATTTATAAATATTACAATTATGTGACATAATTTGAGGGATATAAAAGGGTGTTGCTTATGTTTTTTAAATAATTTGCTGTTTCTTGGTTGTTGGGTACGGCGAGAATCGTTGATTGCTTCTTCTTTTATTGAAACTCTTTTCACTTAAAACTAGAACCATCGGGCTAAGTTAAAGAAGAGAAAAGAAAAGAAACGAAAATAATCTCCAAGCCCAAAGCTATGCCAACCCAGAAAACACGTTGTATGAAATACTATTTTATGTATTGGTTGGTGTTCCTTTTGTCCCCTCTCCTTTGGATGACTCCACTTTCTTGTTTCTTTTATTTGGTCTTTTGGATTCACTTTCTTATCGTTGGAAAATCTCTAAGACAGTGATCTTATACAATCAACAAGTAGAGCGCATGGGTTTTGTCTTAAAAGCCAGAAAAAATGGTGCAGGGGTATACCCTCACCTATTACAATGCAACAGTACAATCTTGTACAAAATCCTTAGCTATCCATATTATCAAATTCAATATCTTTTTAATATGATGTGAGGGGTATTGCCAACTTTTAAATTTAGAAAAAGATAGAAAATAAAAAATTTTATTTTAAAATTTTACGTACTTAAATTTTACTCTTTCATACAAATTTTTAGACTCGAACATGAGTGAAAATAATAATTTACTTATATTATTGAAAATAATTTGAATGAACTTTCATAATTAGAAAATGAGAATCAAGTTATTGTCTTAAAATGAACAAATAGCAACACAACAAAAATTGCTATTTTTGTGTATGGGATTTGGAATCATTGAGATACGTATAAGCGTAAGCTTATCTCCCAAACTAGTTTGATTAAATTAATGCAAGTCATGTTCATGTGGATGTAAATTGAATCTAGAAAAGGAACGTAATAAAGGATAATTACGTTTGAAAGGATAATTGCAAACAATAAAAGCAAAGCAAGCATCGCAAATTACAAAAGCCCACTTGTTTGCTCTTTGTCTTTTACATAGTTCAAGGAATCAAAATATTTTTTTTTTTGCTTAAAAAAAATTTTGTAGCCTTCAACTTTGTGTGATTGCGATGCAATTGATGTTAATGACTCGATTTGTCTTTGCTCATCCCCACTAATAAAATGTCAATTAATTCCAACTTTTTCTTGTGTCAAGACGTGGAAGGCAGAACTTATTATTTTTACGTAAATATAATAAAATGTATTGATTACTCTTTAAAAACATTACGTGGCATTAAGTAATTGATAGATAATTAACCTTTTTTCGGGAGATAGAAAGTAATTTTATTTTAATCTGTTCTTCTTTTCTTCTCTTTGTTTTAATAGATTCCACTTTGCGATGGTGTAAAGTATTTCTTCATTTTTGAAACATAAATCGGCACGATTAACGGAATTATTTTTTAAATTTTTTAGCAATGAATTACTAAAAATTTTATTCATGGATAACATATGAAACAGTGAAGTAGAATTCTTATTTCTTTTCTACGTTTTAAATTTTAAAATAATTTGAGCTTTTCAAATATAATAAAAAATGAAAATAAAAAAATATATATTAATTATAATTAAAAAAAAATTTGAACTGGGAATTTGAAGTCTTAAATAATAGAATTTGATGAAAATTAATAAACAGTACAATTATAAGTACATGCTTCATTCCTCTTTTTACAAATTTTTAAGGGGGCAAATCACCCAATTACAACATATTCATGATTTAAGTTTATATATATTTAACGTTAAAAATGCCAAACATCTTACGGTAAAAGAATTATAATTTAAAGTTTTTTTTTTTTTAATATTAAAGTGTTGTGACTTTTTTTTTTGAATGACGAGAAAATTCTTGTACTCAATCATTATTGCGGTGGCCGGTCATAATTGAGTTAGGCATTCATTTTTTTGGGGTACGTATCCGCAGATCACACAGCACCTGTCTTGAATCAATTAAGATAATGTACAAAAATTACCAAGTACAGGATAAAATTTCGGTTGCACCAGACTTTTACACTTGAATGCATTTCAAGAAGTTCGAATTCAGGACTAACACAAATGTCCTCCCAAAATAAAATCACTCTGACTACATCAAATGAGTGCTAAAGTGTTGTGACTTTCAAAATTGCAATTGTTGAAGGATAGAAATACCGAATTTTAAATACTCATAAAAAAGATAATCGAGTCTCCCTAAAAATTAATATTACTATATATATTTTATAGAAAAAAATATTATAATCTTAAATAAAATTTTAATATTTAATATCATATATGTTATATAATAAATTATATAATTTAGGTTTTGATTGATACCCTTGCATTTAACTATACCATAGGGCACATGAAAACAAAATCCACACTGTTCCCAGTAAGGATATCCCAAAGTTGACCTCATTTAATTACGAACTTACCAGTGATCTACCTCTACCTCCAATCTTAATTTACAATTAAAAATTTAATTAAGCAACCTATCTTTAAACTATTTGTATATACAATATTTAATGGTTGAGGATTGCTTGCCTACATTTCAATGGATGCCACAAAACTTGGTATTCATATTGAATTCTTATGATCATGTGTTTTCCCATCATCACTGTCCCAACAAACTTAGCTTTCAAAATTAAAGTCTCAAATATATATATATATATATATATATCATGTTTTTGAGTTTAATTACATTTTCATCAAATTAAAGGTTAGTTTAATTTTAAACTAATTTGATTAATTTATAAATTAAAATCTTAAAATATATATTTATGTTTTATAAATTCGAATTGCATATTATTCACTTAATCAACTTAAAATGGCATCAAAGCCAGCTTTCAATTTTGGGACCTGTGAGTTATAATGATACTTAAAAATGAATGCAAATAGGCTCAATTTTATTTTTTACAAAAATCAAAGTGAATTTTTATCATGCATCGAATTTTGTTCTTATATTTTATATTATTATTCATGTAACACTCATATACCATTCATTTACAAGTAATACATCAAATATTATATTTATTGATCCTTGTTTTATTCTGATACACCAACTTTCAATTTGAAATTACATTGTAATCTCATTGAATAAATATAACAAAATAAACATAATTTATTTTTATAATAAAAAATTAATATTAATATTACAAATTATTACTGTAAAACATCTCAAAAGAATGCACTGGCGGATACATGTTAAAATAAACATTACAATTAGAGTTTTTACTTTCTAACACAAGTTTATACTTACTAATTAAATATTATTTTCCGAGAAGAAGGTAATGTAGCAGCAATAAGCCCTATATAAGCTTGGCAGAAATAATAAATCCATCAAAATGCAAATCCAGATAGGTTAATACTGTAGTTCCAATCCTTCCAACTTTCTAGGTAAGCTATCAGAACTCCCATAGTCGTTGTAACCACATAACCCTCTGCAATAACCACCATCAAATATTTAGGCTCCCTCATCAATGAATAGGAAAAAAAAAAAGGATCTTAGGTACAAAAATAACAATAAAAGTAACAGTAGAGTGTCATAACAAACTCGGCTTAGCCAAAAGCATACCACCACGGCAAAATTTTTGGCTAATTTGTAAATAAGTGAATATGAACATGAGCTTAGTATAACGTCATCAAGATTAAGCTGGTTCAGATAACATACAAAAATTTTCTATGCATTTTTATATTGACAATCAGTAATATCTAAAAAGAACAACTTTAGAGTTCATGCTATTCTGATAAAACAACAATTTCAATTACCAGAGGGAGAAAATAATCACTGTATATGTGAGCAGTTCTTTGTCAATATATCCATGCAAGCTTGTATACCTACTTATGTATTATATCGCTGCATTACAACATAGGAATGGAGCTAAATTCTGTATTAGAAAGTCCTTGAAACTTCAGCATATTCAAGTCAAGAGCCAGTAGAGCAAGAATTAGATGTTATCTTACTCTACATAACATCTTTGAGTATAGTAGTAAGCTTGACAAAGTTTTAATCTTGTTTTCCATTTCACTCACATGCGTCAAGTGTGCTACATTTCTATAATCCTACAATTCCAACATATAAAATCAATAACTTGTTCTTTAACAAAGATAACATAAATATCTAGTAAGTAACTCAAGTGTTTTCATTTCTTTTTCTTAGCTTGTTAAAACGGGGGAAAAATAAATGCTCAACATTTTGGAGCCTGAAGTACTGCTATCTTCCTCTGTACATTTGTTAACTCTCTTAACAATCTTATCAAGTAATCTCCTTTTTAACAACTAATGCATAAGTTTTAGATTTCTTCTTATATTAAAAGTTATTAGTTAAATTTTGAGGCATACATATATAAAGTTCTCCAACTCAACTTGAAAACCTCAAATAGCTTGACATAGTAATTAATTTAAGCAATTTAGTTCAAAAATTTACGCATTAATAATACCAGGTTTGTTATAAGTCATACAAATTTCATTCTTTTAATAATACATTGCGTTCCAATTCAGTAGTAATTTACCCCACAAAATAAAGAATCCAAACACGTAAAATTTATAAACTGAAAATGAATATTCACAAACAAAAAAGAAAAATGCGAGTAATTGAGGAAATAAATACCTGAGAAAGAGGAGGAAAGACGAAGAAATTAAGATTAGCGGTGGTGGAGAGAGCCTCATTCATTCCTCTGATGCGTCTCCGAGAATAGAAGAATTACATTTGAGAGATTATATCATCCTCAATACATAGAAGCTTGTTTTATTCAAGTTGAATAAAATGCCATCATGCATTTAAAGAACACAAGCAAATGACATTTATGAAATTGATATACATAAAGAATGACAAAGAAAATAATTTAATTAGAAATCAGAAGCAGTGATTTCATCAGTAACACCTCTACTTTTGCAATTTGGGATTCAAAAAAAAAAAAAATTTAATTAAAAAGGAGGTAGATAGGTTGTGGCGAGATGGTGGTCGTTTGATGCTGTGCCAATAGTGATCAACGTGAAGCGGGGCGGCAGTGAGTGATTGCTTTGTGGCAGTGACAAGCGAATTCCTAATGCCGAGACGAGTATTTAGAAGTCATTAGGAGGGCGTTGACTGAATTTTCTGTGTCTAGAAATTAGGTTATTCTACAGAATACCTCTTTTCCTTGCGTTTTGGGTGGGAATATTTGAAAGTGTTGCAAATTTTTTATTAAAAAAATTATAAAAATTTGAGTATTTTGAGTGTGAATTGGTTATTTTAAGTATTAGAATATTTTGAGAGCCTAATTTTACTATGATCAATTAATGGCCAAATAATTTGTTATAATTGTAACATTTTTGATAAATATAAAAAATTAAAAAGACAATTTTTTTTAATATTCTAATATCACTGATACTTACGTAAAGTTTTTCTTTGTGATACCCTAATATCAATTAATATTGACATTTATCTATTTTTTTTTTTGTTTCAAATTATATAACAAGTATTTTAATTTTCTGACACTTTTAAAAAGTATTAGAAATATAGTGTCAGTAAAAGGACGTTTTGAAGTAGTGTAGTAATAATACATTGAAGAATCTAAATAAATTCAATGAAAAGAATGTTATGATTTACTTTTTCTAAAGAAGAAGGTTCTAAACAACAAATATTATTATTAAGATATGGATGTTTAGATTTCGTTGTTATAAGATTTGTTAGGGTTTTACTAATGATTTTTGTGGGATATGCTTATTTTCGTTCTTCAAATTTACTTTCAAGGTTTAATCAATTTGTTTAAGTACCTATTTATCCATTCAAATTTTGAAGTTAATTTTATTTTGTCTACTTGTTACTTGACACCTAACCAACAAGTTTTTAACAGATAATGTCATATTGTTTAAGTCTTTTTCTCTTGAACTAATTATAAAACAGTAACGCTAAAAATTTCAAATTATATTTTAATATTAGTATTTTAAATTATGTGAAAGCTACTAATCACTCATTAAATTAAGATACTAATATTGAGATACAATTCAAAATCTTGAGTATTATTTATTATTAAAATAAGCAATTTCATATATCAACTAAAGTAATTATATATTAATTATGAACGTTATTAATTTATTTATTTCGAAGTATTGGTATGTTGATCATTAATTAATTGAGACTATCCCATAATCAGTCTTTTCTAAAACTGAATTAGGATCCCTATTTGGAAAGAAGTCAATTGAATTATAAGAAAAAAACCCAATCCCACAAGCACAAGGAAAAATTGTATTTATTTGTCTCGACTAATAATTTTTTCCTTTTTTGAAAATGAGACAATATATATAATTACAAACACATGTATATTTATATAATAATCCTCAAGTGCAAATTCGATGCTAATTTGACACGTATTTTAGTTTAATTTAAAGGAATTTAGTGTTGACCAAAATAATTTAATTGCAACCTGTGTTAAATAAGTTTTTTTATAAAGGTAAGATCCCTTTAAATTTAGACACAATTTTTATATATTAGATTTGTGTGATTCAATTATTGAGATTTAAAGTTGAATAGTAGCATTTATTGTTGTCAACTTAACAACTCTGGCCTTCTTAAATTGCATAAATTTAATGAATGAAAAGTCACTCTCGCGCTCTCTGTAGTGGTAAACAAATAATTGCCATTATTATTCATTAATGGTGAAATGTTTCCCCTTAAGCCTGGTCCATCAAGGTAGATCCAATGTCCCGGTCCATCCAACTCAATTCTGTAATTATTTTTTTCGGCCATTAACTCTTAAAAAACGAGATTCTCCTCTTGCATGTTAGGTAGAGGCATGCGTATGATGCATGTAAAATGCCAATAATCATTTCTTCTCTTGCGCGATCAATCATAATGCACACAAATTACAATGAGCCAATATTTCCTTGGCTCTATCTATCACTTGTGAAACCAAAGTGCCTTAGTCAATAGAATTCATTGCAATACAACAATAATGGTGGTCCATTGCAGGAACAGATTGTTGGAGAGCAATTGGGACCGAACCAAACCAATATTATATCCTTTCTATGGTAGACCGCGTGAGCTTGAAGAATGAACATATAATTTTTAGTGAAAGTTGCTTTAATAAAAAAAATATAAATGATTATAGGATATGATTTCAAATTGATGACAAACCCTTAATTTTATTTCAATTATGCTTGTTTTGTTCTTTTTTTTTTTTTTTTAAAATTATTTATTATGTGTGAGGCAACTTTTTGTATTGTAGACAGGTTTCCAGCATTCTGCATGTTTTACCCTGTAGCTAGAGTCATTTTTATCAGCTTTGTCTTACTTCCAATGGTTTTTGTCGAAGTGGGCACCCCGACCCAACCCTCATCATTGCAGAGTTCAAGATTGTATATACGGCAGAAGACTACAATTAATTTTCTCTTCAGTGGACAAAAAAACTTACTACAATTAATTTTCTCTTCAGTGGACAAAAAAACTAAGTCTAGTGTAATGTAAGCAAGATAAGGGAGGTACCCCGTCAGAAATTGTAGCTTTCCCACCTTTTTATATATTCTTTTTCTAGATTCAAATTTTAAGGATACAAGCGACAAATGCCCTATAAAAGTTGATGCCAACAAAGAGGTTCTAAATACACGAAATCGACGCACTCTGTGATAATAGCCTGCACTGCTAAGCTCAGATAGGAAGTATTTGGTTAATTAATACAGCCAATTGTCTCGCACTGGTGACTTGTCATCTTGGTTGGTATTGACTTTGCCATTCGGGGACTACCGGTGATGATTCTACGTAGGTGACACTGAAGTTGAAGACACTGTATTCAAGGTATGGAATCATCACTGCTGCTATTGTTTTAGTTAAAATTTTGCAAGATAATTGTTAGGCGGACTAAATAAACAAATATACATCTGGAATTGATTAAGTATTTAATTCCACGAGATTGTTCAAATAAGACCGACTTCAAGAATTGGGTTGAATTTCTTGATTTAAAAGTGATGTTTTACTACCCACAAAAAATAACATTTGCAAATTAAGAGTCCTTGGAACAGAATTGACCCACTTTATAGCAGATCAGAGTCTGCTGCAGCTGGATCCCTTGAATATGACAAAGTGAAACCCAATTTCTTTGCTTTGGCAAGAGTATCATTGTCGTTTTCCAAAGGTGTAGGTGCAAGTTTTGCAATCTCCCCGACAGTGTAGTAAAAAATTCCCAAGTTAAAACATATGCAGCTGTCACTGCGCTCCAATAATTTGAAAGCGAGAAGCCAAGAACAGGAGATGATAAATGTTCAGCAATTTTTATAATAACAGTCAAATTCACAATTCTGAAGTAGCACAAATTATAGTGGAGGGATACACAATCGACATCTCCACTGTACGTAAATCAGAAACAGGCTCATTCCTCTCTCCCTCTGTCGCACAAATTTTCAAAAAAAATCAGTAGCTTCCGTAACTTTGGAACTGGAGGGGCGCATTCCCTAGCGAAAAGGCGTAAACTTTTCTGTGTTTGCTTCCACCTCCACTCTTTTCTTCGTTTCCATTGCCTCAAAAGTGTGGCTACTACTAAACTGTGCTGCAACCAGCTATAAGCAAACCACTACCGCTTCCCTCTTGGAGATCAATATTTTGATCTTCGTAGTGTTTTGTTCTAAAATATTTTTTTACAGAGAGAATGTTTTTCTTTTGAAAGTCATTACGGAAAGAATCTAGAAGAACAAAAAATCCGATATTACAGCATGGTGCTGAGAGGAACGGTTTCCGTGGTTTATGAATGGGATTTCATGGGTAACGGTGTAACACGTGAAGAACGTCAAGAGGGCGTTTGAAAAATTTGAAAAGGTCAGGGCCGAATCTTAAGCCCAACCCAGTTGAGTAAATGCAATTCGTGGTATTGAAGTAGATGAACGAACCTCTGAAATTCTTATCAAGACATCAACAAGCCCAGAACGGCGTAAACAATAAACTAATCAAGTCAAACTTGGCAGACTAAACCTAAATGACATGCATTATGTATTTATCAGTTTGTTCCCCATCGTCCTGTGGAGTAAATGACAGAACGTCAAAATCTTCTATGAATGGAAGCATGCAACCTCTTCCAAATTTATATAGAAAGTTATTGATCTAAATTTAAAATAAAAAAAATGCAATGTCTTTTAAATACTTAGGCAATAGAAGAATGCCACCTCTGCCAAATTTATATAACGAGTTATTGATCTAAATTTAAAATAAAAAAAATGCAATGTCTTTTAAATACTTAGGCAACTGAGTGAGAATATATGCAATGGGAAAAAAGCCTTACCTATCCAAAGTTTTCATTGTAAATGGTCCCGTTAATAGAACTTTTCTATAGATTTGGGAATTAAGAAAATTCAAAATCGAAAATATTAAAAGAAACAAAAAGACGAAATCTTTATTAGGATCTGAAAAACCTCTGTTGACTCTTCTTTTCGACAATCAATGACAATGATGAAATCATAATTAATTTAAAAAATACAGTGAAAAATGAAATGTAACGTTTTTATTTTTTTGTACATGAAATGTGCAAGGATAGAAAAAGAATGATTGAAAAAAAAAAAAATCTCTTTCCGCCCTCTCAACTTATTCTTTTAAATGTTTCATAATTTTTGAATTTAAACTGTATGCTAATTACTAATTTAAATGTTGATGCCTGAATTATTTTGAGAAAAATAATTTAAGACATCACATATAATTTATTTTCTAATAATTTGTTAAGAGTATTTTAGTCTTGCTATGGGTCGGTTGTCTCGTTGCAATAGAGTATTCTGTTTTCTAAAAATAAACAGAAGAAATTTAGGAGTAAAGTTAGCTTTTCAGTAATTAAACTCCAACACTTAAATCAGGCACAAGATTCAA
>JAWDEX010000020.1:4662746-4673341 GCA_035221805.1 Trichilia hirta
AATCAATCCCCCGAATTTGGAATCTAAATTTTTTAGGTGATCTATCACTCTATTTTTAAATTTTTCTTTACGTCAAATTTTGGACGATGTCAACAGTTGATCCTAGGTACAGTCCTCGGACTAGTTGTTCCATATCCTTTTTGGCCTTTGATCCCTATAGTATCTTGTTTTTTGACTTTCATGTTCTCAACTTTAATTCTCTCTTATTTAACTTTGTATTTGCCTAAAACTTATTTCTATAGAATCTTTATTATATCCTTTTTTTATTAAAAACAAACAAATTATCAATTAAACTTTTTAATCAATAGTAATTTATCTTGAAAGTTCAAGCGTGCAAATGATACCTTGTAAAAAATTTTCTAAACTTATCAAATCTTTTTAAATTACTTGATCAACTTAATATAGAGTTAGTAAATCAAACATAAAGGAAAAAATTAGATCTCAAATATGTATTTTGTAAAAATAATAAAAATACCCTTCGTATGCAAAATAACTAAAATACCGTTAGTTTGAAAAATCAGGTATTACACCAACTCTTCAAAATTTATCGCATATCAAATTTCTAGGCTTGAAGTATCAATACTTGTCCTAAAAGGATCAAAACTTATATATAATAGATCAATACTTTTGACAAAAAATATCGATATTTAAATTTTAAGTTAGAAAGTTTTAAGTTAAAATCTATATAAAAGTATCGATCCAATTTATAAAAGTATTAACACTTAAAGAAGAAAGTGTCACTTCATAGTACAAATGTATCAATTTGTAATGCTAATTTTGTAAAAATAACTAGATATTCCAAGGACGATTCAGTTATTTTACACCCAACTATATATAGCCCAAAGCTTCTTTAATCTTCTGGCATTCTTCTATTTTCAACCATTTCTTTCTCTTTCTCTTTTCTCTCTAATTTTCTCTCAAAGTTTATTTACCCAATCTCTTTAAAATTTTTTCATTTTCTTTGGTTTCTTAATTAAATCAACACAAACTCATCATTCTTAAGTTACTAAAATGATTATTTCCAAGATTTGTTAAAAAATGACAAAAGAAAATTTGTTTTAGCTAAGTTCGGAGATATTGTATTCTAACAACTTTATCAAGTTTTCAAGGACATTACTAAGTTGTGGTAACTTTCTAATGCATTTTTATCTTTGATTTATAATTTATTTAAAATTTTTAAATGGGTTTTACTGGTCAAATTTGGGTTTATAAATAATAGTAGTAGAAAGCAATAATTTGAGTTAATAGTGAGATAGTATTATATAAAAGATGTATTTTAAAAAATTAAATTATAATGTAAAGTTGGCCATGGGATTTCATTATTGAAAACGGTTAAATGATCGAATGTTTGCATTTTAGAGTTATGATGCACTAAAATTAGAGATTTAAGTAATATAATTGATCTGGATGAGAGGAAAGGTAGAAAATTATGTGAAATAAAATTATAATAGAGATTTTAAAGAATTTAAGTATGAGTAAAGTTTAAGATTTAAGTTACATATGTTTAACTGTAAATATTATAGTATCATGTATAAGTAGAGGATATGTGAATACATTTATAAAAATGTTTATTAATGGAATGATTGAAAATATATTGTATAGGCTTTGACATCGCATGATACTTTTTAGTCTCGTAAATAAAATTTTATACTACTACTAATAATAATAATAATAATACTTTGATATCGATTTATAGGAAAGAACTATATAAATTTTTGTATACTTAACCCTTTAATTTAACCAAAAATAATCCTCTCATTTCTCAAAATTTTAATTTTTATTTTGAAGTACTCTTCTGATTTCAAAATAAGCTCTTTCTGTCGTACCAGCTTTTGACTTTGAGACATGCATAATATGATGTTAACCAGTTGAAGCCAAAACCAAAGGCGGGAAATGTCGCCTTGCATGGAATGGCAAGGTATACCTCCTCGTCCGTTTCCAACGGGGTCAAAAATTGTGGTGCTAAACTTCATTCATGGATACTTTAATTTAATTAATTAGTTTAATTTTATTGTTTCGATCCTTAATCTTTTTAAGGAAGGAAATATTCTTTTGTTGAAATAATTAAAATGCCACTTCAAGGATAATTAAGAATATCATGACTTTCATTGGCCCATTATCTTACAAAAAGTATATTTTAAATAATAAATTATATATTTACTATATACTTAAAATATTCATTGTGTAATTAGTGAATATTATTTTACTTGTGACATGTATTTGGTGCATCTTGTAACTAATATTTTAAGTATATTAACGAATAATAAAATAACTAATATTTAATTATTTTTTTTATGCCCAGTATTACTAATAACATATGCAATATTGACATATACATATATAAGAAGGATGAATTATCAATAAGTCATACTAAAGTCTAAGCGTTGGCAAACCTAGCAAGATTTGCATATTTGGACGAATGGGACTTACTGTAGGAAAACAGCTGAAAGGAATGCGAGTATAGCAGGAGAAAGGGGAAGTAAAAGTTTAAGAGGATATACTGCCAATGAATCACCCGTCTTTGCAAAAATAGAGCCAAGGTATCCAAAATGTCACATCAAAAAGAGAAAAATATCAGAAGCTGATGGTGCTACATATTCGACGGTGCTGATTGCTTCTTGTATCACGATTCAACGTTAACACTCATTGGAAAGGAAAAGCCTACCTACAATTCACAAACTTGCTGTATTTATGACAGGACAAAAAAAAGCTTCATGTTCTTCGTTCACATTGTGGTTCAAATGTCCACGTCTGTTTTTCCAAGAGAAATCATATTGTCTCTACGGTCATTAAAATAATGTAAAAATCAAATTTTTTTAATGTCAAACTTATTTGAAGAAATCGTTTGGCATCAATTATGGATCAACCTAAGTCCTTGTTGTCCAGCTGGTTGGTTTAATGAGTATTCAAACCTTAATTCGCACAATCTTTGCTTCCAGATTTGTTGGATAGTTTTTTCTTTTGGCACATAGTGAACGTGTAAATGGATGACATGACACAACTCAGAGTCATTGGATAAGTTGTATTCTCGTGTGAAGTTGGGAAACGAAAGAAGCATAGAAAAATCAAATATTCAATCAAGGTCGCAATAATCTAGAAACATCAACTGAGTACTATAGACTGTAGTCATCGAATCACCGACGATTGACTTGAGGGTTCAACCTTCAAAAATAGTCCGACTAATGGCTCATAACTGTTATCAATTAGCTTGCGTTTAGTAAACACGTATTTGCCTGACTTTGACTAGACAATATCCGTAAAGAGACTTTTGTAATTTGTGCTATATATAGTACCTTCAAATGCCGTCCATTTGGTCGGTTTTGGGTTGGTTTTGTAATCTACCACCATCAAAGATCGTATTATCGCAATATTTTACAAGTTAGAGCGGCAACAAGAAATTTTTCAGAGATTAGCTTCAATTTGTAGCAACCCACTGAAGAAATTAACTAGCTCGTATGAAATCTATTATGATTCTTTGGATATGAGCTTCTCTTTACTCTTGTCTAACAATATTTTGTGTTTGTAGTCAACAATTTAAAATCCTCCTCATATCTGCCAAGGAGAGTAATACTCATTATCAATAATTAGAACTTTCAATTACCATGATTTCATCAACTGAACTGGGATGATGTCAATGTGGCTACATCTGTAGTTATCTTCCCAACATTAACATAGACTATTATGTTATACATTACAAATTTTTATCTCAAATAATAGTCAATGAGAACTCATGTATTAATTAAATGGTGAATTTTTTTAATTTTAAAATAATTTATTTTTTAATTATCTAATTAATAAATATTATGCATTTAAAATTAAAATTAAAAATACTAGCATTACACGTCTAATTAATTAGCAATTAAAGTAGAAATTGCCATTTCAACGGTCAATGAAATATATAATATGTCGATAAAATATCTTTACACATTGTTGCAAGTAATGGTTCAAAAATATTAAATAATTTGTAGTCGGCTTACAAATTAGAAGGGACAACAATAAAATATAAGAAATTGAAATGAAAATGGATCTTTCAACTAAATATATTAGTTAAATAACTGGTACAGTTATTGGGAATGTTCACAGAAAGGAACTTTCATTAATAATGACCCAACTCGAGAGAGACATCTTCATCTTCCTGCATAATTCCAGCTTACGACGGAACAAAAAAGACCATATAATAGGTAGAAGTGTGGAAAAAGAGGTCGTAAAAAATAAAATCCTCTCAAAAAGCCCACCCCAAAACGTGGTCAACAATCAACCAATAACCACGTAAAAAAACACAACAAATACCCTCCTGCAAAATTGAACCCAGCAGCCAAAAAAAGCCATGAAAATGGCGAGTGGTCTATGATTGAAGGGGGATTGCAGGACTTTTGATTCTCTCACAGGAACGGGGAAAAAACGATTCTGACAGAAAAAACAAAAACTAGATAGAGTTATTTTTTCCAAACTAATCTTCTTAAGCATATCGTTGTAGTTCTTCGTGGCAGAATGAAGCTGATATTTTGTATCAGATGAATTTCTGTAGAGCAAGTCGTAAGTTCTTAACAAGATCGTTTACAGTCATATCCAATTCACTGTCCATCTGCAGTGACAAGACTATCTCTTATCAATCAACAATAATTACAAACAAAAAAGAGGATCGTTTATTTGTCTTTAACAATTTAAAAGACTCCTATTCGTTTCTCTTTCTCCATTCAACCTGAGTTATAATTTGATATGAGAAAGACTTTTAAAAGGAAGAGAAATTACCTGAGCCGCAATAGATATATCAAGAGTAGAATTTCCAAATGGCAAGACATTGCTGCTGACGACAACCAAATGAAGCTTTTCAATTTCGCTTAAGATGTTTGGTATGCATCCTTTATTCCTCTCACAGTGGATTCTAATGAGTACAGCTCTATCGTAAACTCTGGCTTCAATTTCGGGAAGATATTGGTTGGATTGACTATCAAAGTTCTCATCAGTGGAAGAAGAGGTTTCATCATCTGTATAGATTTTAGATTTCTTCACGACAACCATTGATTCCATTGTCTTTTTTGCTACTTGCTCCTCGAGAATCTTCGCTCGTTTTTGAAGTTGACTCAAGTATTTAATCGAATCTCCAAGTATAGAAGCCTTGTCCGTCTGTAAACAACATCAGACAAAAGATTTGATAAGTTTAGAATTTATCGTAATAATAGTTTACTACAACGGGAAATTAACTGGGGTACAACTGCATACTCCATGTAAAATTGATTTGAATCTGTAGACTTCTTGATTTGAGGCTAACTAATAACACTAATATAACAAAACTTTTGAGTTTGTTATTAGCCCTTCTTTTTTCGAAAGAAAAATGTTTTCCGTTATCTAATCGTCACACTCATTTTCTACGGGTTAATATCTGCTGAATACAAGGCAATTAAAGCTAAATACCACAAAGCAATAGTTACCAACAATTTATGTTAATATGTATGGCAAAAGAAGAATAAATTGGAAAGTATAAATACGACTCCTTCTGGTTAAACAGGATTTAACTTGTACCTTCTTTATGCCTGGAACAAGAGCTGAAAGAGCTATGAACCGCTGATTGATCTTTTCTCGGCGTTTTCTTTCCGCTATTACATGATCTTGAGCAAGGGAGGGACTTCTGGTCAATGAACCGGGCCTCTTGGGCTCCGGCATAGACTTAGTTGAATGAAATTTGTCCTCGTGGGAAACTTGAAAAATCAAAGGTGATAAATTGCTATTTCCATAACCAGCTGCCTCCATGTTAGGATTCATGGAACAATCTAGGCCATAGATTTGCTGATAAATAGCAGGAGATGAGATCGAGTTCTCAAACGAAATGATTTGGGGGGAAGAATGAGAAGCCTTTGGAGTGATGTGTTCGGTAATGCAAGAGTTCCAGCCATTTGTCTTTAACTGGTTTGCTGGTCTCTCAACGTCAGCATCAATACCAGAAGCTTCAATATATGAACCAATATTGTTGTTGCAGCTTATGGGATAGTAATCCTCTGAAGAAAAAGATCGAAAATTCGGCCCATCTAGTGAGTCATCAAGAGGGTTCACTTGATGTTGATGGAGAAAGGCTGAATCCTCCATTACCTATAAATCAAAAGCATCACATGAGTCATTAATTTCTATAACAAAAAACAATACTTATTCTCTCTTCTTTTATGGGAAAAAATTTTTAATTTTTGGCGGGCAATAAACTTTCAGAGGGGTAATAACTATGATGGCTTGTACATGATCTCACCATTTCAGATATCCATTTAGCTGATGAAATTTCCATTTGTCAAGAGCTTTGCTTGTCTTCAAAAAGATGGCAGGATTCAATTCTTCAGGGAAGAGAAGAGAGAGAGTAAAAAGCAGTGGAATTTCGGTGTTGAAACCTTGTGAAAGGAACTGAAGAAAGGTTGGGTATCCCAGTTTGGCAGGAGGAAGACTTTCGAATCTTTATGTATATACAAGCGTACCGTCCGTGTTTAATACCTGAATGATGATGTGCTCACACGTGTGAAAATGTCGCTGTCTTTTGTTGATTACTGTTCATATAAGGGTCCTATCCGCTTTCATACCAACACAGAAGTCTCTGACTCTCCACCGCCCGCCTCCCCCCCTCCTCTTTTTTTTTTTTCTTAATTATTGGACAATTAATTAGATATGAACCCCACGGCGATGGTTATCATTCATCTATTGTGGCATGGAATCCCGGAAATAATAAAAGCGAGCTAGTTACCCTTTATCCATAACAACCTGGCAATTAAAATTTGCAATAAATTGTGCGCATAATCTTGAGAGGCATTTGACAGAGGAAAACATCCAATATTACTTTCAATATTTGTTTGAAAGAATACAAACACTTCTATATAATTTATAATGACCCTGTAACAATCGATTTATATCATTACTACTCAGATTAATTAATGAAATTAAAATTGTGATATTCCAACATTATATGATAGCATCCATCAATTATACTAACACTAAAATCAATTATAAGGATATTCAGATCTTATTATTTTAAATAATTATTAAAAATCTCTTATAACATTAGACTTAGCATATTTTGAATTTGTTTCAAGTCATTTACGTGGTGTCAAACTTTTGGTTAACGAATATTACAAACCCACGGGTTCAATAGTCTATGAACTACTTCACTTTTAATTACAAGAATTTGAATATAAGAATAAGATGTAGGGCAAAAAGCCATATCGTGCTCTTGTCAAAAGGTTAGAAAATAGAAAATCTTACCCAAGAAATTGAAATACCATGTCGTTATTCTATAGATTTAGAAAACGAGCGAGCAATTTAATGGGCAAGTGTACATGTCACTTTGTGGATTTATTTATATGCACATGGGATATAGTTGACAAGGGTCATTCGTGAGAAAAAGCAAATTTAAATACATAATTAAAAGTGATGAAAATAATTTAAGCAAAAGTATGATCCAATTAGAAGATTCTTCAAACAGTTCAATGGATTGTGTAAATATGATATTTTTGTTTGTTTAATTGACTTAAGATCTAATTAATTAAAAGATGGGTGATGTTGAGGAATGAGAGGAGATCAATCTACCGACCCAGCACTCTTTCCGAAGCATTGAGAAGATAATTTGAGTTAACAATTAGCTGAAAAGATAGCTCATTTATCCGAAAGAAAGATCTAAAAATTTTTCTCATTTGGCCTACATTGCAAGTTTATCATAATATCGATCTATAAGTTTTGTCTATGGGATTTCTGAGAACTTGAATAATCATTAAACTTCCTATCTAATCATAAAAGAATATTTTTTTTCTTTATTAGCTAAATAGGGATCTCAATGTGGGGGCTAAAAAATTTAAGTGGGTGGGAATAAATGATCCCTATATAGGGTATGGATTTTCCCCCACTTATTTTTCTCAGTTTCTTATTAATATATGTTATATATGAATTAAAAATTTATTATTGTATTATAATATTATTCCTATAAGAAGGTAATTATATATGAATAAAAAAATATTATTATTGTATTATAATATTATTCCTATAAGAAGGTAATTATATGAAAACTTGAAATTTGACTACTTGAGAAAATAAACTATATGAATTATAATCTTTTTAATTATATATTTATCATGCATATATCTTTTTTTACTTAACTTTTTAGATAATATTATTTAATAATTCTTTAAATTTAATATGTATACTAAGAACCTTTTAAATAATATAATTATATAAACAAATGAAATTTAATTTACGTATATGCATATGAGGAATAGGACAAGAGTGAGGTTGGGAACGATATCGTTCCCTACCCCAGTAAGAATTTGAAGATTAAGTCTCTCATTTTCTGCAATGTCACTTAAATTTTGCTCTTGAACGAATTAGATAAAGAAAACACAGGTTAATATTAGCTGAAAAGAACTTGGTCCAAGAGGTTTAGTTAAGTTTGTGGTCCATATTTAATTCGAATTTTTTTTTAAATACATGCCTTAATTTTTCTTATTATTCTTTAATAAAATATTCATAAAAATTTTTTTTACATAAATCTTATATTATTTTTTATTTAGTTTGCCTTTTTAATCTTTTATGGTTGTTTATTATTCCTTAATCTTTACTTTTCACACAATATTATAGTTCTTTTAAATAAATAGAAAACTATGAAGTGAATAAAAAGGATACCAAATGTGAGACTAGGACCTTCACTAGAATTTAAGGGTTGCAACCATATTTCTACTCTATTATTATGAGTTTTCCTTTATTATAATTCGCTTAACGTTATAATTAGAACCTAAATACTACAGTTAAAGGTTCAACTTTATTAGTATCTTTTTTTATAATCGCTGAAGATGTTTAGCTTAGCTCACCAGACTCACCGAAGAAAATGTCTCCAAGATTAACAACCTCCAAGCACATGTTTAGTAACCTTTCTCTAAATCTACCGAACCTGGCAACCTCTTTTAAACAGACTTTTAATCAGCTTCCCTTGAGCTATAGAAACTCTACAGACTGTTGTTTTTCTTAGTCACACAAGTCTGTGTGCTTGAGTATAGGCTCACAAATTTAGGTACAAACATGTAAGAATAAAATTGAAAGTATCTGAAGTTCTTACCATATGGAAAGAAAACTTGCTTAAGTAGATAATAGGAAGGACTAGTGATTGAGTGTGATATAGAACAAGTGAAATGGATCTCTACATACTAGAATATATCGATGAAAATTTATTACGAATAGGAAAATTAGAAAGCATAAACATTCCATGAAAGTTCGAATTTTCGATGCTTTAATTTTTTTTAGTTATATCTCACTCCGCTCTTTAGTTTTATATCGGGCATGTGATTTGCCTTCTATTGTCACGTCGTTTAGGACAGTTTCAAGATAATCACGCGTGAGTTTTTTTGAATATTGTTAATAATTTTATATTTATTATTTGTAATAATTTTTTTATTTAATATAATAATTAATGAGTGTCTTTTATACAGTAAAAATTACAACTTATTAAATATGATAATCTTAACAAGTGAACATTTATTATATTATAAATATAATGTAAAAGTAATTTATAATATAATTATAATATACTAATAAATATTGTGTCATAAATTATACTATAAAAAATCACTTTAATACTATTATAAATGTAACATGCATTAAAATCTTATTAAAATTAGTTACATGGCACATCATCCAAGACCCCTTCTTTCATAAGAAATATTAGCAATTAATTAATAAAAATATTATTTATTTTAAAAAAATACATCGTAAATGAGAAGATATGTATTCAATATAAAAATAAAAAATATAGTAAATAATTTTAAAAATTATAAAAATTCGTTGTGCATGCCAATTCAATTACTGTATCATTTGAATTTCACTTTGAGATAAAAAAAAATTTATAATGAGACATTAGTGCTAATTAATTGGAATATAAATAAGTATTTTTTCAAATATAATAAAACTAAATTATATATTTTGAATTAGTTTAGGAGTCTAACAAAATATGTTTTACTTACAAACAATTAAACAGAATAATTAAATTACTTTATGACCACGTTATAAAAGTATCTATTCCTATTTAGGATTTGAAATTTTACCTAATCGTTTGAAAAGATTGTAAGGCATAGTATTTAAAATATTGTTATATAAAACTAATTTTATTTAGGAAAATAATTAAAATTGATCACTGTTTAAAATTCGAATTCAAAATTATTCATTGTTTAAAATTTTAATCAATAATAATCCATACTACTATTTATAAGACAAAATTACCCTCATATTAAATTTATACGGACAAAAATATCCCTAAACGTTAAAATCTCTCAAATTACCTAAACCCTAAAATAACCTTTTTAATTTTATCTTTTAACTAACGCTAACTATTGTTTCCGTAGATATCACCATTCAGCAAAACTCCAGCAACTAAATTAAGATATGTTTTCATTCATTCACTGCTGTATATAGATCGTGTCTAGAAGTAACTTATTGTGGATGATTATATATGGATTGAATGAAGTTGTTGACGATTTTATAGATTTTTAGCATTTTTGATTAATATTAGAGGAACATTGAAGTATGACAATGATTTATTGAAATATTGTGTGAAAATAAAGTGAGAAATGTATGAATTGTTG
>JAWDEX010000020.1:4692907-4705662 GCA_035221805.1 Trichilia hirta
GGGAGAAGAAAAAATGACCTCTTACTCAGCCATCCATATAAAAGTCGGACACTTATTTCTTTGTACAATACAATAAACACAGTTTAATACATATAAACACATAATAATTCTTATAATTCTAACATTATTTAATATTAACAATTCTTACCTTTCTTAATATAAGATATTATTTTAGTATTTTACAATAGATAGAAAAGAAAATATTACCTAAGATAAAATCTTTATATAAGAAAAATCTATAACAAACTATAAGAAAAAAAAAGTTAAAGATAGAGCGTCAGATCTAGTTTGCACTTTTTTTTGCTTTTCACTGACCAATCTATCTAAGCTACTCTCAGATCAGGTTCATAAAAAAAATCTTGTAATTGATCAATCAGTTGCTCAGGATTTGAAGCACAAACTAAAATCTGACGTGTCAAAGTAAAATAAATTATTCTTCTATTGCTTGATCAAGAAAAGATAACAAAGGATCAAAGAAATTATTAATATTTAACAAATCAATAGGTTTTGGGTGAATATTCAATTTATCCTATGAAGCAACTTGAAAAAATTCTTCTAAAGTACCAAAATCACCTGGAAGATATATAAAAGCATCAAAGTTACACATCATTCTTGCAATATGTTCATGCATAGAAAACACCTTTAACTCATCACCAACTACTTTTTTAATAAGATTTCTTGTAGTTAAAGGTGTAGGAACAACACTAAACACTTGATTGCCTCCTAAATATGCTACTGTTGGCGCACATCCCATTAAACCAAGACTACCTCCTCCATAGACCAAATGAATCTTTTTTTAACTAAAACTTATCCCAAATTACTTGCTCTATTTATAAACTCTTTGTATTTTTTCAGATTAGTCTTATAAAAGACACAAATACGAATTTGAAGGATTGTCATCTTCTTTTTTTCTAACTAAAATTGACTCTAATGATGAAGAAAATCGTTGTACAAATATATAGAAAAGATAACAATATAGTAATGATGACAGATATAAAGGTAACCCAACTATTAACTAATAAAAGTTAAAAAGAAAATAATAAACACTTACTTTATTAACAAGTTTGTCAGAATTATCCTAATGTTTAGTTGGAAATTAAGCAACAATATATATATATAGTACGATCAAAATTTGGCGCCTCGAGCTAAGATATAAACATATCAAACAATTTTGACAAAATAATTTGAAAATTAAGTCTTATATCATTATCACAAATTTGACACCTCAAATATGAATAAAATTTACAAAAGACAAAATCGGGTTATGATAAATAGTCCATAAAATATACAAAAATGGTAGGCTCCAAAAGAGCAAAATCGTAAACTACTATTAGTAGTTCTAGCACACGTCGAAGGGAGGAACTCATTATCAATTTTGTTTTGAAACTAATCCAATGCTAGTTGAGGGAGGAATAGCATTGATCTTGTTATGGAGGCGAGTTTGACGCCGATTGAGAGAGAAAAAATATCAGTCTTATTCTAGCTTCTTCCTATAGGCATTCTAATTGAATCCGGTGTTGATCTTAGTTAGGTCTAGCGTTGATCTTCTTCATATTTGAATCCTAAATGTTTCAGCTCTAAGTCAAAAATCATCCAAAATAAATTAATAATTACAATAAAATATCTCTGAGTGTATAAATAATTCGAAGATAGGGGGTTGATAAGATAATCATGTTGAGTAAAAGTTTTTTTGTTCTTAATTAATGCTACATCTCATCCCACTCAAATTACATGTTGATAGTCGCTTTGTCGTTAGAACTTGTGCCCTTTTACTAGGGCAAAGAGTCTTGTGAGTTTTGTACTATCCCAATTTCAAAACTGAGTACTTTGTGTAAAAGTAACATAACATCAACTCAACATATATATATAAAAGTAAAATAACATCACTCAACCTATATATATATATAAGTTGAGTTGATGTTATGTTACTTTTACGCAAAGTACTCGGCTTTGAAATTGGGATATATATATATATATACCCCCTGCGAAAGCCATATTTTTTAATGGATTAAAATTTTCTTTGCCCAAATCCTTCCTATATTTTGTAAACATGATCCTAAATATATGTTGATAATTAAGATTTCGTAGTTGGATCATATCTTTGGCTTCATATAAATAATCATGTTGGTGATTTCATAATTTCCATCACCACGAACGGGCCACGACGGTGGTTCCAATTGAGTTTTGTTTTGTATTTTTTGTTTGTCTTCATACGCTTGTAATTGTTTGACGAATACGATCACAACCCGTCATAGACCGTAGGAAGAAGGTCCAATTTTAATTTTTGTTTTTGTCTTTATATGGAACCTACGACTAAGAATGAGACGAAGCTCATCCATTATTTGTTGGCAATTTGTTGTGTGGTTGGGTATCCAACTCATTCAACGACAGATTCTTGTATGCCTTCGTTGTCTTGGCAAAGTGTTTTATAGTATACGTGTGTATTCTCATTTACTTGTAAAATCATAATACGTGCGTCGTACATCACATTGATTTGACGATTAATTACTTTTCACACAATAACGTAGCAGGTACAGGAGGTAACATAAAAATACTTCCGTAAGTATTATCATAATTAATTTAGTAAAAATAAAATACTTTTTGAAAGAATTTAATTGTATTTTTCACCATCCTTATTCGTATATGTATTTATAATGAATGACTATTAATTTTCGTATGTGTACCTAAAAAAAATATGAATATCTTTATCCTTACAAATATCTACAGATATTCATTTTTGTCTTAGTAAAAAAATTTTAATTACTAATTTTAAGTCTTTTTTTTTTTTTTTTTTTTCCAATTGATGAACCAAACTGACATCACTTTGGTTCAAATCAAAATAAATAAAATAAATATTCATTTATCCATTTTTAAATATCCACAGATATTTTTACATATCCGATTCGTTTTTAAGACAAATAATATAAACATTATCTTTCTGTATTATATCCGTCTTTTACTTATGCATAAATATACGTAGATAAAATTGGTATCCCGAATTTTAGTAGTCTCTAATTCATTCATAACAGACTAACAATAAGTTTTAAGCCATATAATTGTCCAGCTCAGGCAAACCACATCTTATTTCATACCATCAAAATTTGAGTCAGAAAGTCACATTTTTAATTTCAGTACTTTGGGGTGAGTGATAATGACCTACATTGCGAACGGAGGGAAACATGAACCCTAACTCTATACTGCAGTTTTTCTTATTCCTTTCTGTTGCATCAAGTTCCATTTCTTAGAAAACTGATAAGCAGATTCCCTTCCAATCTCTGCTTCACCAGTGAATTTGCGCGAGCATAAGATAGAACTCCAAATAACATTATTTGGATGATGAGGTATATCTTCCATCAACACTTTTGCCTCAGGCGCCCATTCCTTGCATTAAACAAAAAGATCAATTAAGCAAGCATATTGATACTGCTCAGGAGCAAATTCAATCCCCTCTCGCTCTGACCACAAACAGGTTAGCATTCACAAACCATTTTGGTGTCCACTGACCAGGGCGTGCACTTGTTTTTGGCGTGCACTTGTTTTTGGCGTGCACTTGTTTTTGTTGCAGCACAGGTAGAAGTAGGCTACCACAAGTATTCAAAAAAGTCATTAAAGTATGGTCAGTGGGACTTAAATCCTCAGTCCTCATTTCTGGAGGCTTATTCACATGTAGGTTCTGAGACTACCGTGAAATACTAGAATTGAAAGCAATGTTATCACTCTGCTTATCTAATCAAACACAAATCCAGTACGACCTATTCTTCCACATTTTGAATAATAATCAGTTAAAGCACTAACCACAAAACCGTGCGCATTGAACCTGATACTGTGGACATGTAAAATTCTAACTTGTGCAACTGCCAGTTAGACCTCCACGTGCATCAACATTAACATAGGTAATACAACTGGGTTTGATTCCAACCCTTGAACATTGTCATGGCTTCCCTTCCATGCCTATTTTGGAAGAACCCAGTTGGTCCACAAGATTCGATCACGCATTTTCACGCCATCAAACACCATTTTTTACAAGAAATAGAACTGCACTACACTCGCATACAAAATAAATCAACAAGTGTAATGCCAAAATTAAATCTTCTACATATCCGTATACCACATGAATTTGCAATTCCCAAATGCCAGCCCAGATTGTTCACAAGATTGGTGCAGTAAAATGTCCGAACCTCACAGCTTTTGCTCCAAGGGAATTCAATCCACAAATGAACTCCATTGTTCAACTGTGACTGCAATGTGCATTACGGAAAAAGTCCTTATGTCCCAGTGCAACTATTCGTAAACAATAAATCAGACAGCTAAAACTCACTTCTTTATGGAATTACTTTAAATAATTGGTGTGTGTTGTATGAATTATATATTTTTATCACAAATCAATCAAATTCTTATAAAAAACAGGAGTCAGGCAATCTAATGGCATGACTGATTACAAGCATGCTCGATTTAAGAAATATTGTAATTGCAAAATTTCTGCATCTTTACATCAGAAACCCCACTCTTAAGATTTCATTCGACTGTGGATACCAACTCTTTCCCTTTTAATTTTTTCTATCTACGCTGTTTCATTTCCCTTTGCACCCAAATGAAGGAAATCAAAATATTTATAATCAGCAAGTGTGCTCACAGAGAGGGACTAGAGCACCCAAATAGAAGCATTATTATACCATTTATGAAACATTATACATTAAGCATTTAAAGACTGCGCCTGCATTTTTCACCTGGTTAACCCAACCCAATGAGGCATTTTGCAGTCCTCCCATTGGAATATCTCTATCCACAATAGCCGCCCTTGCAGTAGCACTTTAAGATCTATCCAGAAATGTACAGTATGTGTTGCTATTGTGACAAAGCAACTTAGAATTAATATGCAGCAACACTTTTAAGATTATCTAGAAATGTACAGTATGCGCATCCATCATAACAAAGCAGCTCAGAGAACTAATATGGACAGGACATGCACAAACTCACACACAAGCAATGTGAAAACATTACACATCATAAATATCAATTGTGGGCATGAGTTCATACTGATCAAGAGGGAAAGTTCCTGGATGCATTTAGTCAATAGGGGCGGTTACTAAATTATGATCAGAAGATAGCTGCAGCAGGTATGTGCTGTTGAAAAAAAAAACATTTTTCAGCCATATCGGCATACCAGATCTTCAACGGCATGACAGATGCAATCATGTTAATGCATTGATAACAGAACTTCCATTCATTCCTTTTCCTGGGTCCAGAAGTTCACACACTTGTCATTGCAAGTGCACCAGAAGTGATAACGTTCTGAGTAGGGCAACATGCTACTCATATGACACTATCAGTGTGACCTTCCAATTTTTGCACTATTTTTTGGGTCTGAAGATCCCATAAGAATACACAGTTATCCTCGGAGCCACCAACAATATACTTCCCATTAGTCACGGAGAAGGCGGATGAAATGCAATACTTTGTATTGGTATGGCCAGTGTAAATCTTCAAAAATTTTCCAGTTGAAAAGTTCCAAAGTCTCTGCCCACATAACATAAGAAATATGTCTATGATGAAATCACAATAACAAAGAAAAGGCACTACAATAAAGTTGTCAGAAAACTATTCAAAAAAGATTTTTTGTAAAGAATTATCAGATGACTAAATGCATTGATTGCTCCCCTGTTGCTTATGTATTTGATGAATATAAAAGCATGGTTGCACATAGAATCCCCTTTATGAGGATATATAATGCATCATCAAATCCAATATATGCCACTCGAAAACACCCTTCTACATGCTAGGTGAGATACCAGCATATAAACTTCTGAGAAGAATATAATCGTAAATTTTACACTTAACATAATAAGACAACATTAAGTGTTGGAAGACAACTTCCATGACCCAAACTGTATGTGTTCTACGATTTTCCTGTTCTACTAACAGAACCACATAGCATCTATCAAGTCAGCTTAATGTGCACCTATGCACAAACCAGATGTTAGAAGTGAGGAAGACATCAATGCAACTAGTACTATAGTGCAAATTGTAACAATTATTCTCAGACAACCAAATAACATGATACTTCCAATAACAACATGAACCCCTCATATGATGAGAACAAGATTCATGACCAAAAAAAACTTTGACGCATAACTTTTAGCCCTTCCAATTTTCTTCAGTCCACAAACTTTGAATTGTTCACACAACCTTATATTTGTATCTAACAAAAACTTATAATTGTAAGTCACTCTTTTTGACAAGCAACAAACATGCAACATTCTTTCTACTCACTGATGATACGACTTATCACAATTTTGACAAAACCGAGCATAAGAAATTGCAAGTTACATTTCAAATATTGCACTTGCTTTCATGTTCAAATATCTATCCATGCAAAAGCATAAAGAAGAAACAGTATAATTGCAGCTCTCCCAACAAAACTGAAAAGAACACAAATTTTTTAGGAATCATGAAACAAAATATGTCATTTTCCTATTCTTGTTTTCTATCCTATTACTTCCAATTTCATAAAAGGCTTCATATTTTGCAATTAATAAAGGTTCTTCAGAAAAATAAATAAATAAATAAATAATCATAAATAAGATCTATAAATACTTTGAGAAAAATCATTCATACCTAAAACCGAATCCTCGGCTGCGTCGTGATGCTATTCCTAACTCACTACAGCTGTCTTGTCTTCAATGTCAACTAAGACTGAAATCTTTCAAACTAAAACACAATAAAAGAAATTTGAAATTGAAAGACTTACCAAAGTATTGTCGAGAGTCCCAACGAGAATGAATTTTCCATTAGGCAAAAACCCAACAAAGGAAACAAGGGGATTTTCATCATCAATAAGCGTCTTCATGCAATGTCCTGTACCAGCATCCCAAATCCTGCACAATCCATCATAACTGCTCGAGACAATCATCGAGCCGTCGCGATTAAAATCAACGGCCGTAAGGGGATCCGAGTAGGCAGGTAAAACTTTGAGACACTTCCCGGTTTTGACATCCCAAACCCTGACGGTCCCATCGAAAGAACCAAAGACTATCATATTTGAGTGAGGGTTAAAATTGACACAATATACGTGATTCGTGTGGCCTTCGACTGTTTTGATACGAGTGCCGGTCTGAACATCCCATAGAAGGAGGGTTTTATTGTCGGAGGCAGAGACAAGGGAACGGGTGTCGGAGGAGAAAGTTGGTCGGAGACGCCTTCGTTGTGGCTGGAGAATTGTTGGAGAGAAGTGGGATAGGTAGATTCGGAATTAGAACTATTGGAGAGAGAGTATGCGAGAAGGGTTTTTTCGGCCGAAGATGAGGCGAGAAGGTGGCCGTTGGAGGAGAATTTGACGGAGGAGATATCGCGTTGGTGACCGGTTAGGGTTGAAGGATTCTGACTTGGTTTTTGATTGGGAGATTTTACGAGGGATTGCAATGACAAACAACCGTTGAGAGGATAGCGCTCGACAGTCGACACACACCACACTTCGTACAAGCTCTGGAAGGTCTTGCGCGTCGACAATGCCTGTTGTGTTATCGCGTTAGTCTATTTTCAGTGCTTTTGCTTTTGGCGGGTTGAATATGTAATACGTATGAAAATTTGAAATTTATTGAATTTCATTTTATTTCTTTTTTATAGAAAAAAGCACTCCCATTGCATAAGGAAAAAGTCGCAACAATCAATATTGGCAAGGATAGCTTCTATCCCTCTTACGTTATCTGATAGCTTAACCTTTCTTTACGAAATTTGGAGCTTCCCAATTGCAGTCACGGAGGGCAAACTGGCCTTGGAGAATACCCCAGTCATACATAAATTTGATTTGATTTCAAAACTACCCACTGAACTTTTATTCTTCATCGTTCATCAACCTCGCCACGTTCAGAACATGCCAACAGCAGTCATATCATTTATGTTCCATTTTGAATTGAAAACTTATTGTAATAAACAGAGGAAACGTTATGACCATAGATTGGAATAGTCAAACTGCTCCTACAAGAAACGCGAATGTTTAAGCAGCTTGGGCCGGCGAGAGAGTAGGAACACCACATGTCCCTCATATAATGCAGCTTAATTTTACAGTAGATATATTCCATACCAGTATTCTAAAATGGTTTGTCTGCAATCTGATCTCTATCAGCATTTCAGACTCTAGTCTACAAACTATACATGCAAACTGCACAAGAATATACGCAGAAACATTATAGACTCTTGCAACCGATTTAAGTCAAAGCTACCAATCTAATTGTAATTGTCAGAATTATATACAAGCACACAATCACAATACTCAACTACATTGGTAAATTTCCTCCGTCAAACTAAGTACAGACGAAATCCCCACCCACTCTCCCTCTATTTTCTCTGCATTGGAAACAAAAGAATTACCGCCTCTTCCACCTATGGGAAAGAATTCAAAGACTAATTTTTCATATTGTACGTGGGGAAATATGAAAAAATAGTAACGGAAAGAGGACACTAGAATACAAGATGACTATACAAATTTAAAGAGGTGTCCTTGGGTTTCCAGGCTATCTGGAATAGAAGTAAATGATCTGCAGGTGGCAAATGAAGGAATGCAAGACAAATTTGGGCATTTCGGGGACTAATAATTTTGAATTATATGGTTTGAGCAATATTTGCTGGAGCCCTGTTCCAATGGATTGTATCCGGCAACTTGCTGAGTCGTCCCACCATGACCCATTGTCACATTTCCTCTGTACAAGTCCTGGCTGCCACCTACTCCAACTTGGGGGCACCTAAACAGATTTTGCCTCGTATTACTGTTCCACAGATCCTGTATGAAAACACTGGCAACAGGTTAAAGGAAGTGATAATTATGGCAAAACAGATCATATCGTAAGTACAATTTACATAAACATCAACAGAAAACAATTGTTTTCTTCTTAACACAATGCAATGCTATCAATTACAAACACACCTTAAGCAGCTGGCCAAAATCAGCACTGACAGTGGAAGCTGGTACACATCTTTCACGGAAAGGTGAAACCTGAGTTATGATCTCTGGACAAGAACTGTGAAATTCTTGAGGGTGTTTACAAGTGCCATACCATGAACCTGATCTTCCACCAACCCATTGCTCACCACCGTTCCTCAGCCTTAGATATACTGATGGGGAGTGATCACAAGACAACAATTCATAGGAACTATGATGCTCCTCCCTGCAGAAGGTAGGAGCCGGATCCCAGAGCCCTCTGCAAGATAACCTTGAACTGAAGTCTTCATATTGCTGAAAGATGCACGATGATCTAGAATATGAATGCCCAATACAATGACTATATCCAATAGTAGGGCAATATCTTCCATAAGCTAAATTTGGTGACGTCTTCCGGTCTGGAAGCCCCACTTGTGAAGCCAATGGCAAATCTTCAATTGTTACTCCCTGTTTGGCTGCAAGGTCCAGTAGACGTTTTTCGTCAATTCCTGATCCCATGAGCAAGTTCCAAAGATTCCTGTGCACTTCACGTTGGTTGTGAATGACTTGATCCCTCATTGCCATTTCAAACTGAAGCTCAATATTAGCCATTCCCTAATCCAAGCAATACAACAGTGAGGATCTAATAGCAAGTTTAACAAACTATACGCGAAGCCCTACAGATGAATCTGTGACTTGGTCTTTTTTCCTGATCTAAAGTTAATCGTGGCAGCAAGCAGCCACACATTTTGGAAAGGGCAGAAAACTAAAAATTATGTCACAAAACAAAAGAAAAAAACATTCAACAATCTGTCATAGCTTCAAATCATATTCATTTGCTTTGAATATTTTTCATTCTTATTTGGGAACATCCTCTCCCGATTCTGATAAGCAACAGAAACTATATTCATAATTTATTTTAATTAACTCATAACATGCAGATCCCAAAATAAATTTTTCTATGGTCTTAAGATTATCAACAGTTGATCTTAATGAGATTGAAATTGACTAAAAATCTACGCACCAGGATCCTGTATTGGCTGAGGATTCGCAAGTAGGTTTTGTTTCCATTGTTGCTAATGGCTTCATCAATCATTCGTTGGAGTTCACATCGATGGTTCTCATTTGCTTCAATTTCCTATAGTGTAAAATGGGGTATGGTTAAAAAAATGAAAAAATCTATAATTTTTCTTACCCTATTAGTCCTAGAAATATCACCTTATGGTAATTGACACCAGCCTCATCATTTTCACGTATGTTATCAAGAATTGCTTGCCTTCTTACTCTCAAAGCCTCTACGACTGCTTCATCTGTTTCAGAAGCCTGTAACAGAGAAGGCACTCCATCAATAAAACAAGTTCCTTGAAACATCTACATTTCATTGCTCAGATAAAATAACAATTAGTCCAAAACATGATTTCCATGGCAAAACTGGCAGAAACCTGATGTTTTGCAATAGCATCGTCAAGATGTTGCAGTTCAGCACGGATACGAAGGTTAGTTTCTTCCAGCTCAAATAAAGCTTTCTGTAAGTTTATCCTTTCCTGAACATTTTCACTGATTTCATGGCTCAAAATATTTAACCATGACAGCTCATCATCTGCAGCCCTTTCAGCAGTTTTGACACTTAGCTGTGATTCCTTATCAGCAAGTTCTTTTTTCAGCCGGCAGACCTCAATCTATACAGTTAAATAATTCATCGTTTGAAGTGTAGAAAATGCCATAAGAAACTACGGCCTAAGCACATACAAAAATTTAAATTTCTAGTATCAAATAACTAGATTCAACATATATCATATGTATAAATTGGCAAGGGTTTTTAGTTTTACCTTATCCAAGCTTCATAATTTGATGAACACAAGTTAGAAAATTACCTAACCTCTTCAATCTACACCCAAAATGCTAGGAAACTTGAAAAAACAATTTTTCCTTTTCTTCCCTTGGCCAAATGTATTAACCCATGGAAGAGAAACCAACGTTTTTTCCTTCTTCTTTTCTTATGAAGTAATCTAATTAATTCATTATCCTTATCATTTGAAAGTCAAATGTAATTTGTACGTATGGACCAATAACAATAGCCCAAAATGTAACCTTTTAACCATTAAAAAAAATGATAATTTGTAATTATCCTATAAGAAAAGCTAAATAAAAATAAAAACATTTAGACCAATTATATTAATCCAACAAATGGCCTTTTATTATTCAAAAGAAATGATAAAATATTGTATTTATCCAACTAAACAATAAAGAAAGACTAAAATATTAATTAAAAATTAATTAATCCATAAGAAACTACCTACAAAGCCATTTATCAACTAACCTGAAGACTGTCAATCATCCTTTGGTAGTCTGATACATGGGTATCGATTGTGCCAATGTTTTTCTGAAAAGCAAATAACCAGTCTCATTATGATATGAGAAAATTTGTTCCCTAATTAATTCTATGCTTGCCGGTCCACATTAGACAGAGGGCACCGGCAAAAATCCATTAATATAAATCTAGCACTTAGCCCACAGAAAAATATAGGAATTACATTTGGATAATTACAGCATATAAAACATAGAACATTTGCTGAAAAAGGTTAAAAAAAACTATAGATCACACAATAAAACCACACATTCCAACTCATGCTTTGCCAAAAACTACAAATCACCCAACAAAACCACACATCCCAACTCATGCCTCGCAAAACCAAGTTAATGCAGCTCAGAGCATATAGGTGTTATATTAGGTAATTGCAGCATAAAAAACATACAAAACATGCAACTGTGTGAGCACCCTCATGTAGAGCAGTAATCTCGGAAGAGAAAACATCGACTAGAAAATTAAAAAATAACTGAATCTTCTGCGGCAAGAAAGTCAGACTACAAACAGAGCATTTCAATCGCATGAAGTTGAATTTTTTTAAAAGTAAACAGAAAGAAAAAGAAAAAGTCTTTCAGCTTTAGCAAAGTTAGTTGTGAACAAATTTATTATTCTATATATTCAAGAATCTCACCTCGATATGTGTTTTTATTTCCTTAGCTCGGTCAGCATATTTCAAGGTATTCACAGTATGATGATATTGGCTATCTACTGGTGATATTGTAGCTACCATAACAGTTTGGGAATTGCCACTCAGACCATCTTTAAGTATACGCGTCAGTTTACTGCAAAAGTGACAACATTAGCTACATCGCCATGAAGAGCTTTAGCCAATTGCAAATACCATCAAATACCTATTGCGGTAAGGAACATAAACAAGTCCCTTCTTCTGTTGTTTTCCCAAAGCATTAATGCAATTTGCTAAAGCAAGAAGTGAACGATTAATATTGGCTCCATCCCTTAGCTTTTGGCCTCCAATATTCGTCTCAGAAGCACGTTCACTGCCAGCGAGATCCACCAGAGCAAGTTTTCCTCTCATTACTTGATTACGATACTTGTTTTTCTGTCTTCTCTTTACAGTAATCTCCAAAACAGCATGTGATCTGATTACATAAAAACTAGTTTATATGAGATCGTGCAAAAAAGTTAAAGAGTTAATAGTTAAAGTCAAGAAGAAAGTGGTAGAATAGAAAGTGGAGAAAAATCAGAAAACGATGAAAGCGATTATGTACAAATGAGTTGGGAAAGAAATGATTTGGAAGAGGTAGTGTTGGTGATTTAATTTACAGAAATGAAAGAAAAGAAATAAAAACTTACCTTCTTTTCACCAAAAGCTTACCTTGAGTTCTTAGCTACGATGTTACCTTGAATTGGAGGCATTCAGCGCATAGCCCATAAGAGTAGATTTTCGGTCTCTTCCACAGTAAATGATCAAGATACGCAAGCATGAAATGATAAAGAGAGACTCAAAAATCC
>JAWDEX010000020.1:4735700-4752722 GCA_035221805.1 Trichilia hirta
AAGCCAACCAATCCAAGCCTTCATAAAGCCCATCTCCTCTAAGCGCACAAGTCCCTTGAATATGCCATTTCCTGTTCTTCAGATCAAAGAGACCTAATCCTTCGCAAACTTCCACTGGGGTCATTGCTCCTTTCTGAACAGCAGTATACGATATATAAGCAACAGCTTCCACAAATATATTTATCCATGTACATTATATGAATGATAATAAAAATTTTGCTAGCAAGCAAATAGAGAGAAATTTTCAATGCCATCACTCTGTCTAAGAAGTCCCTAAATGTACCTCTAAAACCTCTTAGTCAATTTCACTATGCCCTCATAAATGGAAAAATATTAGATAAAGGTAATTTAAACAACTAGTAACATCACTATGCCTCCATATATGTCAAAGCTATCGGCTTAAGTACATTTCTCAAGCTTGTGATCAGTGGCATACAAAGAAAACTAGTGTCATAATTATTGAAAACAAAAAATATCAAAGATCATGGAATTAAAAGACGCATCTTTACATCTTTTCATAGTTTCATTCTTCCAGCTTAACCAATCTTGAAGGACATATAATAAACAATATGATCAGGAAAAATCTCTGTCACGTCTTTTATGATCTTCCTAAAAAATGATCCCAGACTTTAGCAATTAAAATCAAGAATGCCAAGTGCATAGTAGTTTTGGTACACGAGAAAGAACTGGATCAAGGAAAGGTGAGCAATTCAGCCAAAGGAGAAACTTGGCAGCAATGCCATTACAACTGCCACTGCAGCCATCACCCTATCGCCCTCCACTATAGCAGCATCAGCAACTCCTTTATACTATCGTTTTCACCAGTGTTATAGCTGCCAAAATCTATAAAAACATCACTATGACCATCACCATTATCGCCAGATAACCAGCTCCAACTCCAATTTCAACCAATTTAATGTAAAGAGGCAAATCGATAATGAAAAAAGATTCTTCTCATGGGTTTCTGCAGTAACAACTTCCTCAGATATCCTTAGGTCATTGAAAGGACAAACAAACAAGACTTCAGAAGCAATGATGGGTAAATACGTGTCTTGAATAAGATAAATTTTAGCAATCATTTTCCTAATCACAAAACCATATTAATTGTGGACATCCATTTTGCTCATTCTGAACAAAACTAAATTTCTAATCCTTCTTATTCCTGGAGACAGAACTTTCCTTTTTTCTTTCCCTCCCAATAAGTTTCTTCTTTTCCTACTATTTTAATAGCTTCGAGTAGTTATTGATTAAAATTGCTCCCAGAAACAAAACATAGAACACAATACAATGTTATAAGATAATAGGTATTTACACTTATCAAATTCTGCAGATAATATAATTGTTAACATGAGTAAATTAGGGGAAAATAGAAAAGTCCAACTTTATAGTCTTACTACATGTTAAAGAATATCAAAGATTTCATTGTAAAAGAGAATTAGATCCAATTGCATAGTAATTTTTACACATTTGCTGACCATTTCTATATGCAAGTAGAGATGATGTTTCTCATCAATTAATGGTTGATCGAGCTTCTAGTATTCATCCATGATACAACTTAGGCACTTGGTAAGCTTTGCAAGACATAGATACTGGGTAAACAAGATTAAATAATTTTACCTCCCTATATATATATATATATATACTTTTACAACAAACACATGAACTGAAACATGTAAATATCTGTTCATCCAAAAAAAAGGAAGCATGCCTGTTTATGGACCTACAAATAAAACATACCATGTCCTGTTTATTAGCAAACACCAAAATAACACTGTTGAGCATAAACGGATCTTTGATGATGGCCTGCAAGAAAATTGGTTGGTCAAGTGAGAAGCAGTCACAAAGATTAGTTTATTCAATTGTATAGCCCTAAAATCAATTATAACCTGAAATTCTTGCTTTGCTTTACCAATTCTTTCTCTGTCTAAGGAGTCAACAACATAGATCTGCATAGACAAAGACACCAGTTTAAATACAAAAGGAACCTGTTGAAACACTAAAAAAAAAAAATCAATGACTGTATAACCAGATGAAGTTAACTTAGCTAAGACATACCGAATTGATAACCAGAACAACTTCAATGCAAAAACAGGAAATTGAAATAAAAAAGGACCAATTAAATTAACTAGATCAAATGAAAAACAAAATCACAGTATGGCCCAGAAAAAAGGAACAAAGATCTGGAAAATTTCATAATCCGGCAAACTAAAGGCGAGAAACTTGTAACCACCAGTCCATCAGTATTATTAAAATAATGCCTCCACAGTGGCCTTAATTTCTCTTGTCCGCCAACATCCCAAACTGTGAATATTACATTCTTATACTGAACTTTCTCCACATTAAAACCTGTAAGAGGCAAGAAAAAAATGCACTTGTGACATCAGTTTGTTAGTCCGCTTAACAGTAAAAATTTACCAGATCATGACCATGACTCAAGATTAATCTAATAAATGGCCCAAAAAGAATTCAAAAGAAAATGGAAGTAGGCAAAACAATTAGACCCACTAGAACAGCAAGTGGCAAATTAACATCATGAATGCCAAATCTTTCAAATATGCATAAAATGATTAGATCATTGCAGTCTCAGATGATTATCCTATATACCATTATGATGGTATAGGTGCTGGTGTTCAATATGGTGAGCTGAAAACATAATGAACTATCAGCCAAGCAACTGTTATTGCATATTAAATGGAAACCGACACAATTAAAGAGTATCAAGTAATCATTTTTCATTTTGGTCCTTGAAAGACAACTTTCATTGCTTTGGTTGGCCACATGCAACATTTTCAAGGGAGAATAAGTCATTTGGCTTTGCTATTAATTCTAGCGCATAAGTTACTCCAATGTAATGACCACAATTCCCAAGCGATACATCATACATATGTTGAATTCTCAGAAACAAAAAACTCAACATCAACACGCGTGCACGCACATGTATGTATATAAATGTTAGGCTCCTTTAACTTAAATTTTTAAATTAAAATAGTGACAAAAGTTTTCATCCATTAAATTTTTGCAATTCAAAGGTGGATAGAGTTGCTAAACTAATGGTCAAAAAATGCAATGTGAAGAATCTGGGCTCTTGATTCTAAACCATTTAATTTTGCTTTTAACTGTAAAGCCGCTTAGGTTCAAGGTAGAGACACCTTTTCCTACACTGGCCTCCTTTTCTGCCTCTAGTTGCTCTATCTTATCAAGCAGCAGTTGCTTTTCACTGTTTGCTTTATTCAGCTCCTCGATGGCAATGAGACGCTGTTTGTTCAAGTATAAAATATCTGAAAATAATATCAAAAAAGATAGAAGGTAACACGGCACTCATTTATGAAACATAGTGTACAAACCAATAAACAATGTGAAACATAAGAGAGGAACAAACGAAGATAATACAATAAAGACTAACTGTGCTGAGCTTCTTTAAAGAGTCGCCAAATTGCATTATGTTGCATTTCGCCTTCAACACTTGAAGACTGAAACTGTTCCAATAAGCAAACAGCAAAACCCCCAATAAAAGAGAGAATAAGGATAAAAGGGAAGCAACCACTATACACATACACGAGTCATCCCAGCACTATCCTGAGGGCCAGACCTATGATGCACATTAAAAAGAGCATGATATACAATTAGCACAAAACTAAATAAATAAATAAAAATTGAAAAGGGCATTGATTCATCATTTGAATGCAAGTATCAGAGATTTGAATACAATTTAGATTTTTGGAATTGTACCCATAATTAGTAGAAACTAAAATTTAATAATATCATACATAAAAACACTCACTCTATTTGTGAGGGTGGTATAGAGAAGCCACTGACCTCGCCATTTTTCCTGCAAATAAGTTCAATTACTTAATCAAATTCAAAATGTTAATACAATTAAGCTATCCCTAAGAAGAAGAAAATCTTATTTATACAAAAAGATTCAAAATTAGAATATAGGTGGGGAATATTACCTCGAGCAATGAAGAGGACGAGCTCTAATGGATTTTCTGTTTGTGGTGTTTTGCTTTGGAAAATATGGATGTGAAGGGATCGCAGCGCTGATCAAAATCTTCGCTGACATTGCTGCAACTCAAAACTCCGGATAAAGATCGCCTGAGAATGAGCTAAAATGTTTCTTCATTTGGTTGGTTAAAAGAAAAAAAAAAACAGTTGAACACAACGGCCAAAGGAGGTACATTATGACTAAAAAAGAGAAAATAACTCAACAAACAAATGAAATAGTGCGAGTTAGAAGTTAAAAACTAGATTCTCTCAAAAAAATCGAAGTTAAAAACTAGTCAAAAGCTTCACCTTTAAGTTCTATTTAAGAATTGGGTTCTGTCATGGGCTGTACAGCTTCTTTTATGTTATATTTTTTTAAATATAATACATTAAAAAAAAATGGAATATTCAGCTTTAGAAAAAAACTGTACGCCATTATTATGAAGAAATTAGATGACCTACCGAATTCTGATATATTGACGGGATTGACTAAAGTATATATATGTGGGTCAATAAATTTAAAATGTAAATTTTAAAATCTGATTTTTAATTTATATTATTTTAAAATTTACCTTATAAAATTTTTTTAAAATTAATTTAACCGATTTAATTAATTAAATTATTTCCTTAAATTGTCTGTGATTCAAATTTTAAATTTTTTTAAATTGGTTCAATTAATAGATTTTCATAAAGAAGTCTATGCATATATTTGTATCGCAGTTGATTTTTTCTATAAATTTTTTGGGAAGAAAATAATTCAATCTATTCATATTATATTAAATTTAATTTAATTTTAATTTGTTTTGCCCATGGAACTATGATGTTTTTGTGGTAATAACATTAAAAAAAAAGTATTTAATAATATTAACTTTCACTCCGCAACCATACAATACAACAAGCAAATGGGGAAAACTTAATTTAAATATTTTTGGAGTTATCACTGAATTATAGTGTAAGAGTTACATAGCGATTTACATTTGTTGTCTTAATGTTAATTATTTAAATTTATTATTTTAGGTAAATAAAATTATTTTTTTAAGTAAGTGAATGTTTTATGACGTTTTTCAAAAAAATATCTTTTTTATTGTTTTATCTTATCTTAAAAATTTTTAAATTTAATAAAATAATTTATAAAAATATCCTTATCTAATTAATTCATTTTTAAACTTACTCATTTAAACACCCAACACTTTTCTTTTCTTTTCTTTTTTTCACTCAATGTACGTATATTTTTCGTCAAAAAATTATACAACTCTAAAAATTTTATATAATAAAACAAGATGATGATGATGATGATGATTTAAATTTATCAATAATTTTTTCATATTAAAAATATATATTTGCTTTCATACTATATAAGCACTGATAACGAAATTTAAAATTTTATTATTTATTTAATATCTAAAATCATATAAATACAAAAAATAAAAACATTAATATTAAATTAATATTTTTGTTTTATAAACAACTACAAAAGTTGTTGCACATAAAAATTGACTTAAGATTTTAGTTTTATAAACAACTAAAAAAATTATTAAAAATAAAATTGAACATGTAATTTGAACCGTGATAATATGTGAAAAACCCTTCAAAATTAAGGAGAAAAGCATAAACTCAATCATTCAATGTCATCAACTACCACGTGTCAAAAGATCCTTTAGAATCAAAGAAAAAATAAACAAATTCACATATGTTCGCGGGCACTTTATTTTATGAAGATGCAATTACCAAATATTATTATTTGCTAACAAATGTCATTGACGTCGCCATCACTATCACTATTATTGAAATTTGGTGATTTACCCCATGGTTTTAGTACTGCCTTAATTTCGAAACCAAGCTGGTCGAGGGATTCTCTGGGAAAACAAAAAACAAAAGCAATCCTTTCACCTTCTACCAAAGCAGAGAAGAAATTGTTGGAACCGGGCAAGTCCAATAGCAGCCGCAAATACATCCACCACACCAGGAAAAAAATGACAGGTATTATTTATACAAAGCTACATCTACAACTAACAATGCACTCCTATAATCAAAAATTAAAAATATCAAAACTGAGTCCAATAATTTAGCAGAATAGTGCCAAAACTACAAGAGAATAATATGATGGAGAGCCAATAGGAAATTGATATGGTTCTGTATAATCAATGCTCAATGCTGGCTCATTAGCTTACGCTTCTTTGCCAACTTTCTCATCCGCTCTTGACGCTCCTCTTCTTCTATCAGCTGGAGTTGTTCTTCATCCTCCTTCCGGGCAATTTTTGCACTGTTATCACAACAAAACACATAATCAACACAAATTTGAACCAGGGTATAGTAGCAAACAAAAAAACAAATCAACTGACATAATAAAGAAACCTAGTCTCAAACAATGAACTTATATCAAATGGAACTCCAGAAAAACAAATAACTATGCAATTAAAAAAGAAAAGTGTAGAAAAATATAGAGAAAGAGGACTTTTTCAGTATTCTTGCAAACCAATTCAAAGCATTTCAAAACCATAAATAACTTTTTGAGAGAAAAACCTCTCCTCTTCATGTTTCTTTGTTACATTTTGTTATATTTCATAGAAAGACCAACTCTCTCTCTCTCTCTCTCTCTCTCTCTCACACACACACACACACACACACACACACACACTAAATTCCTACAAACCAGGTATGCCAATATTTTCATTTTTCAAATTACCAGGAAGATGAGACACAAGACAATTAACTAAACCAATACTTGCATAAATTGTACTAACCTTCTTCTCTCCTCCCTCATGATATCGTCAAAACCTGCCTCCATGTCACTATCATCATCGTCATCATAATTAGCAAACTTCCGGGGTCTGTAATAGAATATCAACTTTAGTTATCACAAAAAAGGAGGAAAAATAATCAAAAAGGTGTGAGCAAAAGACACAAAATTAAAGTCCTACTAAAATTCCAGGAGAATATAACCATCTTTATATGTCAAATCAATGTCCTTCTAAATTTGTCACGGAAAATTAAATGGTCAACATAGAAAAATAGAAAAAAAAGAAAAAGAAAAAAGAAATATGCACTAACTGCATACACACAATCTGGTAATACACATTGCCAAACTTTCATCAGAAGCTATACCTAAGAGTCACTTGGATGTTTTTCCATCATAAAAAGAAAAAAAAAATGAGGTTTGCACTAGTGCAACAGTTCCTGTAAGTAAATGTAGAGTAACAACAACTTAAACAAAAATGTAGAGTGCAATTTCAAACTTTTAATCTCTAAATTCCCAGGACTATTCCTCCTAATAGTCTAAAAATATATGAAACTAGAAAAGCTTTTAAGCGGAAGATTTACCCTAGCATGCTTCTCAGCATACGGAAAGCCATTGCATCATCACCTCCTTCATCATCAGAGTACCATCTTGGAGGTTTCTTCTTGGGCCGGTGATCCTGAGTTGCATGATATGATGAAATTTGCTTAGCTGGCTTGTTAATCTGAACAAATTTCAGGAAATGAAACAAAAACAATCATCCACAAAGTTCTAGAGGTCAATTCAAAATAACCTACAAGTAGAATTATATATAAATATCTGCATAGTAGGCTTCCAACCTGGGGCTTTGACAATGCTCCCAACTGTCTTGAAATCGGCTTACTTGATTTAGGATCCTGTACACCATTTCTCTGTGTACTGTTTCTCTGTTCTAAGAGTTTCTTTTGAACAGACGGAAGTATCCTTGAAGAGGTTGGCATCTTCGCACTTGGCAACTGATTCTTTGCTCCTGGGGCTGAAACCTTCTTCTCCATGGAGACCATGGGCATCCTGGAAGGCAGCACTTTTGGCCCACCTGGTCAACCCGGACCAATGCCATTCTTGCTACTATGCTGCTTTCTAGAATCCACAGACATCAAATTGGATTTATTTCCTGTAGCTGACTTGTAGAGCCCAGCTTTAGAATGCATTTGGCCATTTGAAGGAACTAGTTTTCTTTCTTCATGAGCACCATGGACATTTCTGCCACTATTTCCCATTAGTTGCTTGCTCTTTGGTGGTACTTGAGCTGGTCGCGCCTCTTGAACATCAGTAAAAAACCTGTATAAGTTTTCTCAATAGAAGTAGCATGTTTCAAATTCCATTAACCGTCCAAATTTCATGTGGTAAAGTAGCAACACACCCAAATTCAAAATAGAGACATTCTGAGCCGGAGGTTCTCTTTTCGGAGCTGGAAGCTCTGCATCATCCGACAGAAAGGAGTAATCTCTTGAAACCTTAACTTTTGAACTTTCCTTTGCACCTGCATTTAAGTAACTCAGCAACATTCATTATAACAGATCACTGGTCTCAAAAGAAACCTCAAATCCAAAACAGAGTGCTCCCAGTACCTCATTAACTTTGGGTGGCGGTCTCTGTACTCCAATCTTTGATGTTGACGAAGCAGAGATCTTTCCATTCTGTGTAAACCAACAAAACCATCAAGCCCTAACTATTTTCAGTTAAAACTACAACTGAAAGCAAAAACTCCACACAAGTAACAGCATTATGCTGCCTATGCACATCTCCACAACCAAAATTCATAACACAAGACCAGTAAGAGAGTCAGAGGACCTGCAGATCCATAAGAAAGACTGACTACTAGACCGCAAATCAGCCATGCAAACCAAACTCTAGAAAATTGGTTCTTGGATACAATAGTGTAAGAATTACTTTAAGAAAGGAATAATGAACACATGTTTTTAAGCTTATAAGGCAAGGCATTGGACCTTTTCTTTCACATTATACAGCCAGGTATACCAGTTAATTTGTACATGTGACAAAATTCTTAGTTTTTCATAAAATAAATTTACATTACCATGGCATGAAGCTTTATCAAAAGCGGAAAAGAGAAGAAGTAAACTGATAAGGAATACAACAAAAGAGATAACAAAAGGCCCAGAAAAATATAACAAGTTAATAATTAAGTTTGTCTCTCAACCAAAAAACCTAGCTTTCAGACAGCTTTCTACTTTCCAGTGCAAACTTTCAGGAAACACATGAAAAAGGTAAAATTGACCTAAATTTTAGTTATCAATTTAACAAAGGAAAAATAAAACAAATATTTCAATTTCAATAATAATCAAAAATGAATAATTGTGTTGCTGGTTCAGATTCCTAAGATTATTACAATCATTAGATGATTAAACACTCAAGCATCTTCACTATATACCATAATTTGGAAATTTAAAGAAATAGACCACTTTATATTTGCTGAAAGTTCAAAAGAAGATAGGCATCAATACATGAGACCAAGGCACGACAAGCATGGATGACAAAAGATGACAAGATTTCCAAAACAAAGACCCTATCCAAACCTAAAATCATCAAGAATCAGTTAACCTGCAGAATTTTTCCAGGTGGGTGTCACTAAGGCATCGAACCTAAAACCTTGTGAGATAAACTACAGGCTTGACCACTTGACTAATCCCGCAGGGTTAAAAGGCTAGAATGGTCATTGTAGTAAAGATACACATTGTAAATATTTTTTTATCAAAGGATTAAACTAGTATGCTCTTTGCAGCATAAAAAGCATACAGTGGTATATGTCAAATTCATGAAACCTCTAGATAAGTATAATAAACCAAACAGTAGTTAGCTGCACTCTCCAATTTCTCAAGTGACTAGCAATAACATAAAAATTAAATATATAGAAATTATGAAGGATAAGTGCTCGCAACAGGTTACTATCCAGGCAATCCACAGAATGTTAAGCAACATGCCTTCATAAGTCCATTAGCAGCTTAGAACAAAGATCAGAATGGAAGTACACAGTTTATGCAGTATCCAGAAAACAAAAGGTTTATGATACATACATTCTGATGAGAGTTTGGAAACCTAGATGTCAAATGCTGGGTCTCTAACAATGATTTGCTTTCTTGGATTACTCTTTGAGAAATAACAGGTTGAGAAGGGCCAAAGAAGAATCCATAACTACAGAAATATTACAATTAAAATTAGAAATGGATCAAGAACTGCAGAAATATTATGTTTAATCCTCCTTAGACTAGAAAGAAAAAAAGAAAAATCTGTTCAACAAAATTGTAACAAAAGATCAACCATCATAAAGCTAAAACATAAAATATAAGTAAAACAATAATCTTTGGAGTAAGCTTCGGACTAGCAGTGTAGTATACAGAATGGTAGTAAAAAAGCAAAAGCTACTCAATTGATGTTCACTCAACTCAGCCAAAGGCCAACTATGAGAAACAGCCCAAAAGAGATTCTTACTTTGGCACAAATATTCTGATGAAGGCGACCAATATTTTTGTAAACTATCTCTAGATACAATATATGATAGTCCAGTGGTACATCCACTTTAAAATCCGTACATATTCTAATTGATACAGCAACAAATTTAATATTTAGGAAGAAGGATAAAGGATACAGGCTGGCAATGAAATCCACGATTGCAAATTAATTACATGACAATACTCTACTCTTAAGTCAGACAAAATTTTTGTGGTATCATATCTACAAATTAACTACAGAAAAACAAAACAACCCTCATTAGATACATATGCAAATAAAAAGAAATAACTTACTTGTCATATGGAAGCCCATTCTTTTTCTCTTGGGCACTGGCCAGACCCAATTCTCTTTTTATGTTCTTTCTATAACATTCCTTTAACCGCCTCCTTAATTCAAGATATTCCAATTCTTCTTCTGTAGGTTTCCGTTCTTCCCCTTCATCTTCCTGCTCCCCCTCCCCTTCTCGCACCTCATCTTGTTCATATTGCTCTTCTCCTTCATCCTCATACTCATCATCTTCTTCAATATCCTACAAACATGCAACAAGAGCATAAAAACATAAAAGAATAACATATACACTAAAAAAAATTAGCAGCATTTAACTGGTAGTTAATTCTATTGAAATATCTCAAGCAACATGAGACAAAAAATATAGTTGAGATCTTGAAGTTGGCTTACATCTCTATCGTATCCCCTCATTGCTGCTAAGATACACTGCTAAGCTTACTGGTCAAGCCCTAGTGATAGATACCTAATGCTGAAGTGCCAAAAAGGAATTAATTTTGGCAAACAAAAATATAATTCAAACAAATTCTCAGTAAATGGTCCAAATTAAGTCTCAAAAAAACTGGGAACACAAGCCTTGAACTTTATGTCTATAGTACCAGATAAAATGAATTTAGGGTCTGAATCTGAGATAATTAATCAAGTTTAAATTATTTGTAAATCAATTTAAGATTAATTTTACAATTCTGTTTTATTGTAGCTCCACAGAACAAAACCCCTTCGTTTTTCAACCAAAAACCACCCTTACAAAAAATTCATCAAATTAATAAAAATTGCGAATAAAAAAATTATACAGAACCAAACACTCAATCCAACACAGAATACAACAATTCAACTACTAAACCAATGAGAAACATCAAAAACACAAATCAGAATTTCTTAATTTCCACAAAATGCGTGTGGTTACAGTGATCCGATACAATCGCATTCAAATCGTGTGGTTATGAGGAATAAAACGGCGTATTTACCAAAAAAACACACGAAAATGAGCGAAATTTCGGAAATTTGATCGGAGATGCTTACCGTAAATTGTACGAAAATCGATGAATTTCAACCAAAATCAAGAAATTCTTGAAAGCGAAAACGCAAGGCAGAACAGGATTGAGATTCACGAAAATGTGATGCGAAGAGGGAATGAAGCAATCTCTCTCTCGGATCTGCCTGGAGGCTTATTGCTTGTAGTGTGGGCACGATAAGACAAAGATTAAAGGTAGTGCAAACGGAAGGACCCAGAACGAAAAGGGAATGTTGCTACAATGCGCCATTTTTACTTCAGTTATCTGAGTTCGAGGACCAGTTTTTTGCTTGAGATCGTGCGGGTACTCACGTGTCAACCCACAGACACTTTAAAAGTAGCATAAAGCGTGCCAGTGACTGACTGAAAACGATGTCGTTTTATGGTACTCAGCCCATGGCCTGGCGTTCCACCGTTCGACATATTCAGACGTCTTTTCTCGTTTCGATAGTTTATGACCATATACAATTGATGCTTTGGAAAATAACCCGCACACCGGGTGTTTGATAAAACGCGCAAGAAGATCTACTGCGTTAGTTCTCTAAATCTCAACCTCATCATTCCCAAATTAGATGCTTTATCAGAATGGGGAGTGAGCAAGGAAAATTGAAATCTGAATTGAAGGCGAAAGTTTTTCGGATATTTAAAGATTTTATGGCGAGGTAACCTGAACTGAAACGTATCTGTAGAAGGAATCAACCCGGTTATATGTTTCGTATTAATTGGAGTTTTGTTTATGTGGTACGCCCTGTCGTTTTGTAGGCTTGCAAAGCTTGAGGAATTGGGTACTGCAGCAAGCAGGTTACTTACTGGTTTTCAGCAAGCACTTGGTGAGTACTTCAGAAATTATGTGTGATTATTGTATCAGTGTTTGAATTGACCCTGTTTCTTTTCCTTGTAGAATTTCTTCGACGGTCTCCAATGGACAGGACATCTGAGTTGATTGAGAATATTGTAAAAGCAAATGAAACGAAGAGGGTCAAATCGTATTTTGAAGCTGGATGTGTCAACGTTCATGACAGAGTACAAAATATGAGCAAGTGTAAGTGCAGCTCTGGGTTAAATGTTGGAAATTTTGGTTCCGTTACTCTGGATAGTGATAAACTGACTGCCCATTACACGTAGGTTTGGAAAGTTGTTAAACTGTTATAAAAAATGAAAACGGTAAATTGCACGATTGGTTTTTCCTTGATCGAGATTAGAAGATTTTTTGGAACAAAAACTATGAAAATATGTATGGTATTAGTATTTTGTAGAAGTAGAACGAGTATTTTCTTGTGTGGTTTTTTTCCAAATATAATTCTTCACAGTACTGCCTAATTTTTCCAATAAATCTATTTTGTTTTTTAAATTTCTCGGGGTTAACTCTTGATAACTCATGCTTGCAGTGTTCTTGTAAAATGAACTGTGAATTCTTTCTTTTGGGGATGAACCATTGACTTCCGAAGTTGTATTTTGCAAGTTATTTTAAACATTTTGCTTTAATTTTGCGTACAGAAGTGCGTACAAGTCTACTCGGACTTAAAGACCATTTAAGTAAAGGTAATTCCTTTCTTTTGGAACTTACCACTTACATAGTTTTAGCTTGTAGCATTACGTTTTATAATTATTTCTCATTTACATTGAATCTTTTGAACCTGTAATGCATCTGCAAGATTATCTGGTTTTTCATTTTGTAGAGCTACATTTCTTGATTTCATACATGAAGGGGCAAAGCCAGTTTTTACATTGTGGATTGGCCAAATTGTAAACCTCATAGCCCTTCAGTGGCCAAAATTAGAAAACTATTTGAAAGTAATAAAATGAAAATATATGCTAATTGTTTAAAAGAATTTGGGCCCGCAGGTGGCACTGCATACGTGATATCTATGCCTTAAAAGTGTATAGTATGCCATCCGTCACCTTATAAATCCCAATTAAAGCTTTAAGGATAAATGGTTACTTGTTTATCATCTGAGCAAATCAGTTTTTCAAATTAATGCCTTATTATAACTTACAATTAATGTTAATACTTTTTCCATAAAGATTTGAACCGTGGTTTCTATCTATCCCTTGGAAGTATACTATGCCATGCATCATCTTGTAAATCCCCCTTAAGGTTTAAGGATAAATTGTTCTTTCCTTAATCATCTGAGCAAATTGGTTTGACAAATTACTGCCTTGTGATAACAAAGAATTAATGTTCGAAGTTTTTTTCCACAGGCTTGATCTATGAGGGAAAGCAATTAGCCTATAAAACTTGATTTTGCAATACCCCTCATTACCTGCTTATTTCAGACGTGAACCCATGTCTTGTTTATTGAAGGTCAATATTAGTTACATCTTTCTGCAGCCAAGGCTTGAAATTAATCGTTCAATATGTCGTTAATTATTGTTCTTTGCAGTCAAAGACACACTGACCGAACTTCAATCTCTCCTGGAGGATGTTTCTGTTACAATTCAAACTGCAAATGAATGTTTACCACCTATATGTGATAAAGATTTCAGCAATGTGTTGGATCAAGAAGCCACTTATGACAAGGTTTGGTTTAGTATGATTGCGATGTAGAATCTGTCTCTGTGTGTAAGTGTTTGCTCTATTTTATCAATATGGATATGTTATTAAATTTGCAAAGGAAAATTTCCAAGTTGTTGATCTGTTGCAAATAATGTTTACAGTCTGTCCTGCCAGTATTTTTGCACCCAATGATTTTGTTATTATGTCTATAAGTGCCTCAGCTTTTATGCTTCTTGGTGAACCTATCAATGGTTTTGTGAAATTCAGAGTTAAAATCAACCCCATCCTCTGTTGTCATGGACTAAATTCTTTATGTTCAGATACCAGGGAATCATTAAATTCTCAACCTATATTGTCTTCTAGAAAGTTGATTAAGTAAAAATTATTATCTTATTTACCCTGAAATCTCTTTTTTTTCCTTTAGGAGGTCCTTACATCATCTTATCTCCAAGAACCCGAAATTATGGAGATTGTGGCCTTGATGGGGACCATTTATAGTATGGTGAAGCAAGATTATGTGATGCAAGTAATGAGCTTTTGAACCATTTTCTTTATTTTATAATGTGGTTACATTACTGGCACTAGCATGCAAAATCTTTTTATTTCTTGGGCAATGGAACAAATGTTAATTATCATCACCTCATGCAGGAAAGGATTGTTACTTCTTTAAGTCTGAAGACATTATCAGGGGAGTTGGAGAGTTACTGCCTTTTGTGGTCTTTGCGCCCTTATATAAATGATGAAATAACCCATCAAGCTTGGAAGCTTATTCCTCAGTAATCAGATTTAGGTTTCTCAATGGTAAAATGATTAGATGTGTTTTTTGTGTATGGATCTTTGCATAGGAAAAAAGAATTGGTGTGAATTTATGGCATCATAATTTGACATGTGAGCACCTTTTACCTTATAAGTATTATACAGTTTTGTATTTACAAAATTGCAATGTTTAGTGGTGAAAATAAAATATCATCCGTTTTATCTTGGATATATTGCTGTCTGCTCAATGAATAAAGGCTGTGAATTTCACTTTAAAAATTGGGAAAATGTTTCATTTGTGGGCAGCATACTGTGTGTTTTTGTTCAATATTCCCATTGGTTAAGTTTCATTCAAGTTCTTTGGCAGATTTTAATGCAGAATGCTGAACACTGCATCTGTATCAGAAATTTATAAGCATATGAAGAATAATTTCTAGACAGCTAAAAAGTTATCCCAAAGCAATATAAGATTTACTTTATTAATCAAGGAAACAATTTTACATATGAATTGAACATATATTAATTTGACTACATAATTATCCAACACTCTTATTTCTATCGTTTTTGACTCGGTCCACGTATATGTTCCTTTTGTTGTTCTTTGTCTTGCCTCAAATTAGAAGATTGGACCAGCTGCAAGGATCTCTGCGGTTAGCTTGTTGTCCTTGCCAATCTTGTAGTCGGTGAAGGTTTCAAAGTTCCTCTTGAATAGGCCACCCAGCTTCAGCAGGGTATTCTTGTAAGCCTTCTTATCCGGCCACTGTAATACAAATGACAATTACATCAGAAATTATAAGAGCAACAAAATACGGTGATTAAAGAGTGATTATGTGCTTTAAGCAAAGGCGAACTGACAGTGTTCACTGGGTCCAGGATTTCTGAAGGCACTGCCTCGCTTTCAGTGGGGATTTCAAGTCCAAACACCTCAGTTTTCTTGTAGGTTGCATTCAACAGGCTACCAGAGTGTATGGCATCAATGATTTTTCTAGTGTACGGTAACTTGATGCGACTCCCTGAACCATAGCTGCAAGGAAAAGGAAATGACTTCATTTCAACCTTTCTAAATATATCTGATCCATGGCATGATGTATGATTCATATAATCTTCAGTACACACCTTCCGCCTGACCAGCCAGTGTTGACGAGCCACCCAGTTGCACCATGTTTCTGCATTTTCTCAGCCAACATTGCTGCGTACTTGGTAGGATGCAACATTATAAATGCTGCACCAAAGCAAGCTGAGAATGTTGCTGTTGGCTCCTTAATACCATCCTCTGTCCCAGCAACCTAGAATCATGATCAGGTTCATATTCAGTTAACCAAAATGTAAGTTAAGTAATTAGTAAATAAATATGCATATCTTTGTGCCTCGTATTTAATCACATTACTGGTTCTAAAACTGAGCACATACCAGAGCAGTGTAGCCACTGATGAAATGATACATAGTCTGTGCCAGGGTCAGCTTGCTCACGGGTGGGAGTACACCAAAAGCATCACAGGCCAAGAGGATGACATTTTTAGGATGAGGGCCAACGCATGGTGTCTTTGCATTGGGGATGTATTCGATGGGGTAGGCTGCACGAGTGTTCTCTGCAACAACATAAAATACAAGTCACCAAATTAACATTTTCATTTGACCTGATCAAATAATAATAAAAATTGAATAAGCTATTTACTCAATTTGCCCACTTGGCAAAGTGAATTAGTGACTTCGTATTATCATTCTTATATTAATAACAATGCACAATCTGTTAATTTGATCACAATGCACAATCTGTTAATTTGATGTAAGATTTTTGATGAAATTACAAAATATGAATCCAATGATGTGTACCTTAGGATAATCTGACAATACTGCTATTAGATTAAGCATGGTATGAAATTTAGATTATGGATGAGCAAATTAAAGTACAATCATTTTCTTTTAACATGACTGATCATAAACTTAACCATTTTCTTTTAACTAAATACAATCAAAGAGAACTAAAATTTTGAATAATAGATTATTTTACCTGTAACAGATTTGTCGGAATAATCCACCTGTCTGGTGTGCTCTTCAAACACCACATTTTCCAATACTGCCAAACACAATCAAATGCATCATTTCTATTATATTAAATTCTTTCCCTTGTATTATATAAGCACGGTATCAAATAGTATTTAAAAATTACCAGTTCCAAACTTGATGGCATTCCAGATATCAGGCTCCTTCTCCCTTGAGAGATCAATGCACTTGGCA
>JAWDEX010000020.1:4752822-4805953 GCA_035221805.1 Trichilia hirta
AAAAATTACCAGTTCCAAACTTGATGGCATTCCAGATATCAGGCTCCTTCTCCCTTGAGAGATCAATGCACTTGGCATAACAACCACCTTCAATATTTGACACACCATTGTCACTCCAACAGTGTTCATCATCTCCAATCAGATAACGATTGTGATCAGTAGACAGCGTTGTCTTCCCTGTGCCTAAAATTAAAATTATTGAAAGACTCATCAATAGCAATGCAAATGCCACAAAATAAAAAACAGGACATGCAGTTAAATATACAAAACACATGTAACAATGTTTCAAGGACGAAGTTAGAAGGCACGTATCATTTGGATAGTTTGGCACCAGATCACGCCGAAGATCTGATGATACTATACCTGACAATCCAAAGAAGAGGGCAACATCTCCATCTTTTCCCATATTGCAGCCAGAATGTAGAGAGAGGATTTGACGTTTAGGCATGAGATAATGCATAACACTGAAAAGACCCTTCTTCATTTCCCCGGCGTACTGTGTGCCGAGGATGACCATTTCCCTCCTAGCAAGATTAAGGTCTATGCTAGTAGAGGATGTCATGTAGTGAGTATAACGATTACACGGGAACTGTCCAGCATTGTAAATAGTGAAGTCCGGAGTACCAAAATTCTCCAGCTCTTCAGGAGTGGGTCGGATACACCTGCCACCCACCCAGTTATCCAACTGTACACTAAGCTAATTTACCATTCCACACTTTTTAACCATTTCCTCCATCTAGTTGGGATGGTAAAACTCAATACAGGATATAATAATATTAACATTATTGTGACAACGATGAGGAGACTTATCTGGCAGGGCTAATACCTTTGAGAAGTAAAAAAATTTAATCTGTTTTACTTACATGTTGTGCATGAACAAAGAATGATAAGCTCTTGCAGAGACTATTCTGACTTTGATTCTGTGCTGTGGATCCCAGTTCAAGAATTGATCATTCACAAAAACCTGCGTATCATTAAGTTTCATATCATTATCAACCGAGTCATCTGGGTAGAGAAGCAACAAGAAGAAGCATGATGAAATAAGGTATAAAAATAGGGTTATCTTGGTAAATATACTAAGGACCAGACAATTAAATTAGTATAAACACCACAAAATTGTTCCTTCCAGTGGATGAGGAGCGGGGCCGTAAGCCAACTTGGAGAAGAAGACGAGATTGATTCCATCAACGCTAGCATCTAAAGGCACAATCTCTATCAACAATTGCCTATTTTAATATTTTCTAACCTGATTTCCAGAGATGTAAATTCAACGCAACACGTGTAACAAAATATGGATAATAATAATAATAATAATAATAAACAACCCCGTTTAAAAAGATTATTTGACCTTGTTGAGTGTATGTTAACGAAGCAGAGGTACTAATTAATTCTTCAAGGAAAAATAAATTTGGTAAATAAGAAAATTGAAGGAAATTACTTTGTCCAAAGAATTCAAGTAATCAACAGCCCGTTCTCTGTTCACCATGAACGTGTGCTCGTCCATTTCGATGTTGGGCGAACCCCTGCATATACAAATTATTTTAAATTAATCTCAAATTACAAAGTTATTGCTCTAATTTTCAGGCCACAAAAACAGATTGAATATGATAAGAGGTACTTACTTCCCCCACCAAAGTTCTTCTTCAGTGGTTTCATCCTTAACAACACGCTTATCTCTCGGGGAGCGCCCAGTTTTGGCTCCTGAGAGAGTTGCCAATGCTCCACTTGACGTAATAAACGACCCTTTCTCGTCTTTGATAGCTTGCTCGTATAATTCTACAAATCCATGACCAAAACAGAATCTTAATAGTTAATACACAGACAATTATTCGTAATTTTCAGTTTTAACTACAGTGCTGAAGATTGAGACTACTTTTTTTCAATTTTTACCAGCAGGAGAGAGATTGTAGAGGACATGGGTGAACTTCAGCGAGCTATCACTGACGCTGATTGTCGGCGTGAAATGGTGGTGTATGTCGGCCGATAGCCTCGGCGTCGCAGCCTTCCTCGCCGGATCTCCTCTCACCACGTTCGGCCCTGTTTCTCTTGTCAGTGAAGCCAACGATGCACTGTTGAAAAGAAAATTTCGAACGTAAACAAAACCGAGGAAATTGTAGTCTGTTATTACATATGGTATTTTGTTTTGCATTATACGTCCAGGCTTTTATTTTCCGTGGAAACCTTTTGAAACTTACGTTGTTATCCTAAGTTCCATACAATTACAAGATTACCCTCGCCGACTTCAGAGAGGATTTTAGCTAATTTACATTAAAAACGATATTCCAGTGGATTCAGACAGGGGACCAAGCAGTCCATTCATGGGTCGGGCCACAGACAACCCATTGCCACGTGATACTATATTTGATCACCACCGTATATCACCCAATCGACAAGGTACACTACTTTGGGTCCCACTTTTTTTTTCACTTTTTTAAGAAATTTTTCTCTAGTTTTAATCAACTTACTATTCGTGTTTTAAGTCCCTAACGTAGTTTCAGATTATAAAGTGCGTTGCGTGTGTAAGAAACCTGATGGACTGGAGCTGCTGTTTCTGGCGTTCCTCTTCAGAAATAGCCGCAAAAGCCCCTTGGGCCTGGGTCCCCTGAATAGGGGTGGTGGGTGTAGACCTTTTCCTTTGAAGTGAGTGAAGCTCGTCAATAGTCTGAGCCCTAACAGGCGGTGTGCTGTCATCGTGACAGATCCCGTTCTTGTTCTTCTGAGACGATGTCGTTTGGATCTTCGGAAGACCTTTCCTCGCCGTTCCGCTGCCAAAGCTGAACTCTCCGTTACCGCTGGCTGCCATCTCTCACGTCTCTTCTCTGCAAATAATCTAAAAAAAGAACAGCATATTAGAATCCATAATAATAAAAGTCAATGCTGATCGTGTTAGATAAGATTAAAAGAATAATAAATTTCTTCTTCATTAAAGCAAGAACATAAGATTAACTCTCAGCTAACATTAGTGTATTGATATATGTTGGATGTGTTCATCACATTAGTATTAACGAAACATAAGAAGAAAGATAAGGAAAGAGATTGAACCAGAGATTTCTAGCTGGAAACGAAATGAAGGAACAAAAGCGAGAGGCTAATGAGAAGTTAAAAGAAAAGAAGAGGAGCTTCGATCATTCAAATTGCAGTATTGAACACGCAATGCAGAGATGGAGGTTGATGTGATATGGGAGCCGATGCCCCGTATTTAAAGGGTTCAGCTAACCAGGGTTTAACCGGACTAGTGTTAATCATGGTTATATTTTATCCCTCATGAGGGTTAAGGCCCATAAAAGGGGAAAAAATCCAAAATCTCATTTAAAACACAGAAACAGATTGAAAGGTAGTCGGACAAAAGCAAGAAATCCTGGTGGTTGCCACGCGCATAACCCGTATCTGGTTTAGTTGGCATCTCAAGGTTCGTGTTTGTTTCTTCCGTTTAAGTTAGGACCTGGTTGGCGTGGTATTGTAAGAAGAGAGAAATAGAGAATTGTCGAACAATTAACTAAAATCATGAAAACCAAGCTCTGTACACTGACACGAAAGCACCAGTGCACCAGTCACATCACAAGCTGGTTTTACATAAATTTCTTAACAATTACTTATAGAAACGAAAATAAGGACTCAATTCCAGCTTTTAAAATTAAAAAAAAAAGTAAAATGTATTTAGTGATATATTAATTTTAAAAATAAAATATATTCATGATTTTAAAATATATAAAAAATTCTTTAATACTAAAATAATTTTGATTATCAATAATGAAACTGAGATAATTCATTGAATAAAATAAAATAAAATAATTATTAAATAAAATCAAACACCCACAATTTTTATTATCTATACCTTAAATGTAGAATGACTCAAGAAATCATATATTTTTTACAAGTTTAACGGGTAAAAGGGGGGATATTTTTATTTATTTTATATTTAGAAAATGAAAAATATTTTTAAAGACAAAGACGACGCACGATAACTGTAAAATTTGCGGTTGTAAGATGCCCAATTTTAATTCACAGCCCAACACAAACCCTTGAACTATCAATTTGATTGGACAAAGCATCTAGATATTATAGTCTCGTGGACAGCAGAACAGCTCCATTGTGTACAAATGCAAAGGGCACGCAAAAACCGCAAAACCACGTAGCCCCCACACGCATGCAAAGAAGTTCTGAAACATTATGCCGACTGGACAGTTTGGTGATAGGAAAATAAATCAAATTTAAATTCATGTTTCAGTTCCGAAATTACCGTAAAGTTCTCGTCAATTTCTCAATTCTCACCCTCGTAATTTGTTACGTAATGACAAGACGGCAAGATCAATAGGGTGTGATCCGTGTACCGCTCTGTTTAAATAATACATATCCTAATTGCAAAAACTACTCGGTGTCTGGTCGCCGCAAGCGGAACTATTGGACGTCGGGCCAACTCTTTCTCTTTCAACGGTTCTGATTAATAGCATATTATTGATGGGAGCGCCGGCGTTCGTACATAGGAATGGGACCAATTATTTATTTACTTTACATTTTTTATAAATATTACAAGCTGTTATCCTTTTGCAAATCTTGTGGGATCCACTAATTAAAAATTATCAATTTAATTGACCTTAAATATCCAATGAATGATATTAAGAGATACAATTTTTTCATAAATTAATATAATTAAATTAAATTAATTGTTTTATAATTTATATTATTTATTTTTAATAATTATGTTAATTAATTATTTTTATTAATTAATAATAATATGTCCCGTGAAGAATTTATATATAAAAAATTTATGTTGGTAATATCACTTATTTTTTATTTACCTATTTTAAATATTAAATAGGAATTTTTTTAATATTTTGTTTTTTCTTTGGACATTTTATGCGTTTTAAAGAAAATTTTATTTTTTCTATGGCACCCACCCATGGTCACGAATAAAATTTTTTCTATGTGTTTTAAAGTTGGGAGGAGATCAAGCGTGTAAAATTTAAAAAATATATTTATATTGTATTAATTTTCATATCTTTTATTAAAATATCACTATAGATAATTGTATGCATTTGTATTCTAGTACAATTTATTTTAAAATTTAATTAATAATTTATTATGGGACAAATTTAAATTTTAATTATTTTAGAAAGTTTTATTATTTTTTTCACTTAAACTTAATATTATAGTCCATTTGGTAAGTCATTTGATATTTTTATTTTCTTCATTTAAATTTAATATTATGGTCCATTTGGTAAGTGACTGAAATTTTTATTTTTTTATTTAAATATAATTTTTTCTTAACTTGAATAAACTTAAAAGGCAGGTTTGTAGATTTTTTTTGTAACAACTTTATTACAATCCATTTTACGGGTCATTTAAAATTTAGTTGAAATTTAAATTTTAAATATAATATTAATAATAAAATGTTGTAGCTTATTTTAAAATAAAAATATTAAATATTATCAAAAAGATAAGTGAATTCTGTTTAAATTAGTGTTGTGAAACAAAATTTTCATTTTATTTTTATAATAGAGAGCATAAATACTAGTATTCCAAACCAAGCAAAAATATCATAATCCTATTGTTGGTGCAATTGCAATTGAGAAAAAAATATATATATATATATCTTCTTCGATATTATGATGTCCACAAATGAAAATTTATATCACTATTTAAATTAAAAAAATTTAAGCCCATCAAATCCTCTCTATTAATTAACTTTTGACCAACATATATTTATTTTATAAAAAATATATCCAAAATTTTAATTTATATTTTTTAACGATAGTGCTTGAATATAATTTTTTCAATTATCTTAATAAATATTATTTTTTATTTATTTTATACGCTTGTATATTTGTATCAACATACTTTATAATCATATATGTAAAGATTATACAATATTGATATAAACTCGCAAATTTTACAAATATTATTTTCTTTCACATTTGTTATTTTATCTATTCGAGAAACATTATTGTCTCTTAACAATGTATCCAAAATCTCTTTTTATAGTGAAGTTAACATTTTTAACATTCTAGAATCATTAGAATTTTAATTTACAAATAATTTTATTTAAAATTAACCTCATTAATTTTTTAAGATTACAAAAAATTCAACTTATAAGTAGTCTTTTGCATATAAGATCTTTTTATTTTTCAAAATTTTACATCAAATATTTATCTATCTATTTATCTATATCTCTCTCTATATATAGAGAGAGATATGAAAATAAATAAAATTAATAAGAGTAAAAAAATTATATTAAATATGTAACAATACAATATAACTGTGTTGCGTCACTAAATGATTTAGCAAAAGGATTGTATTAATAAATTTTAAATTGGGAACGGCAGCTCCTGTGACAATGTTTTTTTAATCCTAGTACAGCCATGGTATTACCACCAATGTCTATATGTGCATCATGTCGAGCAGTCCATTTTTGACAATTGGAATCAAAAGTCTGTAAACTCCATATTCCCAATTGGCAAAAGTATTATTTGTTCTTGTCCGTTGGTAAATTACATGTATTTAATATATTGCCTATTAATCTGTCAATAAAATGAAAGAAGATGTCCAAGTCCAACTAGCATCATTGGCAAGGATACAAACAGTTGTATCCATTCAAGAAAATGGAACAACTCGGTCTTAATCTCAAACTTTGATCAGAATTGACGACAACTACCATTTAGCCTAAGTATAGGATTATGTTGAGGTGACTCTTAAATTGTAATTATTGTGTGTGTGATAAAAATTTCATATACTAAACATTAGTACGAAAAGAGATGAATTTTATTAAAAATCAATGTTATTAATTTTTTAATATTTTTTTATAAATGGCATTATAAATATCACAATCTTAAAGAGAAGTTTTAAAAAGTGTTTGTTTTTTGAATTAAAAATTTGAAATTTTTGAAATTTGAATAAATTTATATTTTTGAATTGAGTTATTTATTTATTTTTTGTTTGAAATCTAAATTTATATTTATTTTTTTATAATTTTAAATACTAAATAAGTAATAGTCCTAAATTTTATTATAGTTAATATGTAAGAATATTTTTTAAAAGATATTTATTAAAGCTTTTAAATAAAATATTGAATATAGCCTAACATTGTCAATAATATTATTTATTTTAACCAAATTCTTATAATCTTATAATTTTATTTTTGATAATTAACCAAACACTTACACTAAAAATTTTTGTTGACAATTTAGTCTAACTTTCTATATATAGCGTAATAATTTCTTTTCTCGTTTCGATGTGAGAATTAATTTATCTGTATCCCTAATTATCTTAACAGCTTACTAAAAAGCACATTTTAGTAAGATATTCTCACTTTAATGCCATTCTTTATTTTTTAAAATTAAGTTATTATAAACTCACCAATTTTTACCTGATTTAGCTTAAAACTTTTAATAATATTATCTACTTTAGTTTAATTTTTAGTGTTTCACATTTTTATTTTTAATAAAAAATTAATAATTATCTTTAAAAGGCTTGTTAATAATTTGAATTTAATTTCATATATATAATACAGTAATTTTTTTATTTTAATATAAAATTCAGTTTATCCTTATTCTTATTCTAACAATTTATTAAAAGTAATTCTTTATTCAAGTCTTTTGTCCTAGTTTTATTTTTTGAGTTCTAAGATCAAGTCCTTACATAAAATAAATAAATAAATAAAAAATCTAAACAAAAAATGTTTTGGAAAGTAAGGAAGAAAAAATACGCAGTTCAACGGGGGTCTGTCCTGGATGGAATAAATTTTAATGATATTATAGAAAATAGTGAAAAAATACTTTTCGAATTATAATGGGACAAGGAAGTTTTGTTGTCCCACCTGCTTCCACCTGATTTGCCATTATTCATATATGAATTAATTTTTTTTCCTTTTAGAGATAGTTTATTTAATGTATGCATTAAGTAAAAATAAATTATTAAATAATATTATTTTGCAAGTAAGTTAAAAAATACTCGATAGTATTTAATTAAAAAATCTTATAATTTTTATTTTTATTTAGTTAAATAATTAAATTTAATTTTTTAATACATTATCACCGTATAAAAATAATATTGTTGAATAATAATATTTTTATTGTGTATAATATAATTTATTAAAAACATATTCATTTTAAAAAAAAAAAAAAAGGTAAATGGGATGGGAAATCCGTTTTTTCACGTTGGGTCCTCCGTTTCCACCGCTGTTCAATTTATTGAGGAATGAAGTAGGGAACGGAGTTCAAATATATAAAGGGGTGGGGAACAATGGTGGTCTCCCCAAGCCAACCTCACTATATTATCGCCCTTACTGAAAGATCATATTAAGTCGAAAAAAGACAAACAAACTCGGTCACTTAAAACACTTAAATTGAGTCAATTAAATTTTAAAATAAAAAATGAATTATTTTATTTTATTTAATTTCTTATCTCAACTTAAAACAGAGTCTCTCTCTCTCCCTCTCTCTCTATATATATATTAGATTTTAACTTTTTTTGCGAAAATATTAAATTTTTAGCCGAATTTTAATTAGAGTTAGGTAGTAATTATTTTTTTACTGAATGTTAAAATTTTGAATTTTGAATCTGGACGATCTGTTTATTTTTTTTAATCTAAAATTTGATAATAAATATTTTTTAAATTTAAAAATTAATATTTTTACTTTTATATCTTTAAAATAATAAAATCTTAAATTTTGTAATGGTTACTTATATGTGCGTGTTTTAAGAGATAGCTTGATAAATTTAAACTAAACTAAAATAAAAAATAATAATATTTATATTATTTTATTATATTAAAATTTTTAACTTGTATAACTTCTTGATGAAAAATATGTGTATTTTGAAAAGGGAAAAAGAAAGTGTTAGGTTTTAAATGGGTAAGAGGTTGTTTGTTTGCTATCTTAATACTTAATTATCTGAATTTATCTATTTAAGATAATTAAATTATTTTTTAAATTTAAGTGACCTTTTAAGATATTTTTTGCTTAATGAAAAAATATATATATTTTTTTTTTTACTTTTTGTTTTAATCTTAGTAGTCTGAAAATCTTTATGAAATATATTTACAATTTACAAAAATATTTTTACTTAATTATTTTATTTACATCATTATCTATGTAAAAAGCAAATACATTTTTTTTTAATTTTCAAAACATAAGATTTTTTAAAAAATTATTAACTTTAAAAATTTAATATTACAAATAATAGTTATTAACTTTTATCATTTAATTTTATTTCAATTTAGATTTATCAAACTATCTTATAAATTAAAAGAATATATATGTATTTTTATATATTGTAAGTAATTCTAATAAAATTTAATATTTTTTTTATTTTTTTAGTATATAAAATTATAAGGATGTAAAAGTAAAAGTATTAATTTTCGAACTATTTTTATTCAAAATAAAAGATAGATTAATATGACAAAAAAATAAATTATATATATATATATATATACTCAATTTGAAAGATGCATTGATATATTTAAATTATAATAGTTTATGTTACTTATTATATTAAATTTCTAGTTTGTATAATTCCTTGATAAAAAACATAACTATCTTAAAAAGAAAAGAAAATGTTAAATTTTTAAATGAGCAAGTTAGTAAATAAACTAATTAACTAAAAGTACTTTTATAAATATATTTTATTAGATTTCTAAATTTTTAAGATTTAGAGAAAAAAATTTAAAAAAAATAAAAAAGTGTCTTAAAAGTTCATGAAATAAAAAAACAGTAATTTTAATTAATTATTTAAAATAAAAAAATTCAAACAATTAACTATTAAAATAAAACAAATAAACAAACGGGACCTTAGTCAAATAGATTTTTCATAAAAATTATTACTGCAATATAAAAGAATAAATTACCACCGTTCGCTAGTTGAAATCATCAAGTGGAATGTTCACGCGAGAGACTGCTTTTTCATTATTGCTTTTCCGTTTGTTTGCCTTAACTGGGTACAGGTATGGTGAAAAGGAAATGAACAGAGAGTTTCTGTGATTCATATTTGATTTCTACTTTACCACAAAAGACGTGATTTGATTTAATAATTGCATGGAAACTGCAATTATTTATTAATTAATATTATCTATTTTCTGTTAAATTTATTAAATTAACAAATTGTCTATGCAAATTGCAATTCCCTTCGACGGCTGAGCTTACGCAGAATAATTTCTTCGAATCTAAATAACTCGCCACTATCAAAATATCGTCGGCGATAATTCTATTATCGATTCGGATAAGCTTCTTTTGAAAAAATAAAAAATATCTATTAAACTCTTCCCGCTTTGTTACGCCAAGAATTCGGACCACCAGAACATATAAAAAGGCTCATGGGAAGAACGACGACCCAGTCCATCTGCAAAAGTCAACGTCCTGTGAAGGATTCGTCATCTCAAATCTCTGTCGTCCGTTTGGCATAAAAATAAATTTCTACGTCGGGAAGTTGTACTCCTGAGAAGGATTAGTAAGAACACTAAATAAATCAATTTTGGTCTTGCAAGCTTTTGCGTTTTTCCATCGCAACGTCTACGTCAGACGTTATCTTCCACTCATCGATGAAAGTACGTTTAGTAAACCTTGCGCCACGCCATCCATCCTTTCAAGCAAACCATCCGAGGTTTAAGCCCGTTAGCTGTCAAAAGTAAACGGTGAAGCTGACGTCTCAATTTATTAAAAAAAATATTTCAACAACTAAAATTTGGTCAAATGAACTTTTAATTCCACCGACTTCTTTTACTTTTATTTGCTAATTTTTTTTATAATTTTATGTAATTAATATAATTTTTATAGATATCATTAAATTTTAAATTTTACAATGATAAAATTAATTTTATAACAAAATATAAAAATATATAATAAAAATTTTATTGATAAAAAATACAAATAAATATTTTTTTAATTTAATAAAAATAAAATATTCTATTAATCAAACATTAAAATTTAATTATTTTTTATTATATTTTATAACACTAAATTTGATTTTGTGAGCGTAATTATTAAAATTTCATTATAAACAAAGGTTCATGTGAGATAAATTTTCGTGGTACGGATGTTCTACCTCTATATATTTAATAATTTTGAAATTAACATATAATTAGTAAGAATTATAATAAAATAAAAATTTTTGAATCATTATTTTATGTGTATTAGCTGTGGGTCTCCATCGTTATAGACTATTTCATATTTAAATGGGACCATAAATAAACCAGCTAAGTTAATAGGAATTTTATTTTAATTTTTTTCATTAAAAATACGTTTGAATAATAAGAATTAATTCCACTTCCTTCCCTAGATAATGTCCACATGATTCCATGTCACGATCCATTTTCTGATGTTATCTATTCAATGGATCATATCCATTGTTTCTGTTGGGTCTTTGGTGGGTGTGCAAGACGGCTGAAGGGGACGGCATTTACATTTTAATTCAGAATTTATAAACCAAAGAGACTATAAATTAAGTTATTAATTGATTTAAAATTTTTAAATAATAAAAAAGAGTTTGGAAATTAATATTAAGCTCTAACAAATCATTTTACGTACAAAATTGATATTAAATTAACTTTTCATATAAATTAAACTCAAATAATAACAAGGGTTTTGTTAAACAAGAGCCCTGGTTAAAAATTCCATATTTATTATTTATAATAATTTTTTATATTTAAAATAATAATTAATGAGTATATTTTATATTAAAATTTATAACTTATTAAATATGGTAATTTTAATCAACATGTCTCCAAATTTAATTTTTAAAAATAATTATTTTTATGAACAAAGTCTATTGATATTCAGCATAAAATGAAAAATGATATCATGCCTAACATTAATAATGATTAATGACTTTTCTTAACAAGAAAGGATATCATTTTGCAAGTTTTAATTATTTTAATTACATTACATTCAAGCTTGAGAGCAACTGATTTTAATTCAAAATAAAAAAATTACAATACTTTTGGATCAAATCAATTTTGATATCGTATTAAATTCTTGTTTGGTCTAAAAAATTTACTTAATAAATAAATATTTAACTAATAATATTGAACTTTACCATCAATAATATCAAAAATAATGAATAAAATGTCGTTGTTTTCTGAGATGCGTGACTGGGGGAGGATATGGGTGGTGTAGGTTGAATGCTTTCATCTTGTTGTCTAATGACTTGTGAATTGAATGGTACTTTTATTACCAGTAGAAGGATCGAATCAAAGGATTGGATGCCATGTTTGTTGATTATTTGTCTTTTGGTGGGGGAGGCACGAACTATGGATTCAATTTCTTGGAGAAATAAATGAAAGAGGAGTGGGTGGCAAAGTTTTCCAAAGTCGGACGAGAGATATTTCATGGGCAAACAATCATTTCTTTCTCCCTCCCTCTCTCTTTTTCTTATTTTTATTTTTTAAAAAATTACTCAATATTTTTTTCTTTCTTTTTTTTATTTTGTTCTCATAAATTATAAAATTTAGTTTAATTTAATTCAAGAAAGCAAAGAAGTAATAGAATATTAGATCAGAAGCCAACAAAAAATAGTAATTTATCCATAATTAATACACTTCGATGAATTTAGTAACTAATAAATAATAATAATTATTATTATTATTCATCGTTTTTTTTTTTTTACTTTCACCTATTATGTATAACAAAATTTTTCTTAGTTTCTAACCAATATGCTGGTGGTGAAGGTGATGAGTTTAATGGTGTGTCAAAGTTTAACTAGTAAAATGAAGAATTTTTTAAAAAAAGAATATATATATATATATTAATTTAAGTATATTTTGAAATAGTTTTGTTTATAAGAAAGTGGGTGTAATTTAAGAGTCAGTTTGATATGTATTCAAGCCCTAGACATCATTATTTGATTTTTTTTTTTTTAAATTACAAGGAGACTATTTTAAAATATTTAGGAATATATTCAAAGAATTTTAGTTGTGATTTTGAAAAAGAGTAGGATGATGGAATTTTGAAATCCAATTAAAATCAACGGCAAAAAGAAATGTCTGCTTTTTAGTGATCCTAAAAATCAATTATATTCCCCAAATTTCAAACATATCATAGTTGATGCCGATTCCAAAATACCGTTTTCGAAAATGGAAACAATGTCTACAAAAATTTAAAAATGTTTCATTTTTCAAATTAAACTAAAAAACGGTGCGTATATATATATATATAAGATTGAAAATTTGTATAAGAGAAAACTACTAATTATTATTAAAATTTTGTTAACGAGTGTTTTTTAAATCACTTGTTAAAATTTTTATATTTATTATTTATAATAACTTTTGATATTTAATATAATAATTAATAAATATATATTTTTTTATAAATTTTAATGTATTAAAAATTATAACTTACTAAATATATAAATCTTAACTAAAATATTAAAACCTTTTCTTCTTCTTCTTAGTATTTGAACAAGTCTCTGCTTTGGTTTTGTTGCATTTTTGAGTGATGGCTGGCTTGGAAAGTTTCGACACCAATAACACGTAATGGCCTATTGGACTCTTTTGGGCCCAAAGAAAGAGAGACTTGGGAAACCAATTATTTTCAGATATTTTCACACCTTTTGAAGTCGATGATGCGGAGCGTTGTAAATACGGTTACGGTTTGAATTATAAAAGTTTTGTAGTCCAAATTTATTACACGCTCTTCTTCTTTTTCTTTCTCTGAAATTATACAGACCCATACATGATTGATGGCAACGTTGAAACCAACAGATTATTTGGAAGTGTTGAAATTTATATTCGTAATAATAAAAACATAAATTAATATGATATAATAATATTTGTTATTTATTCATATTAATTAAATTAATTTATAATTTTATTTAATTAAATATTATTATACCACATTCGTTTTGGTTTGTATTATGTAAGCTTGGAAACCTATTCATATTATATTTATATTAATTATTGAGATTGTTCAATTATATTATTAAAAATAAATAATAGTAAAAAATATTTAAAAGGGCATTGACCAATTCCTCCCACGAGGTCTGTGACATAAAGAGAAAGTTTAATAAAAGGAACACATATCATCCCCGGACTGTTTGTTGGCCTCGTCGGCCGTCATTGATTGTGAATATTGTGGGCATTTTGCTAAAACAACGTTCACTTATATTTAATGAGAAAAATATATAACCAAAAAACTTTCCATGTTTTGCTCTTTAATTTTGAAACAGAAACTTCCGAATTTACTCCCTGCAGTTAGGTTTGGCGATTACAATAAGGTATTTTTATGAATTGATTTTGTTGGATCTGTAATCTATTTCTGATTTTGACTTCAATTATTTAGCTCTTCTTTAGTTTGTGCTATAAAAATTAAAAAATTTTGCATTGATAGAGGTGTGCTTATGGTTAAAATTAAGTCATAGTTATACTCTTGATTTTATCTGATTGGAGGTTATATGTTGATTTTTCAATTTTTTTATCAATATCCATATTCGTTTATCTATTTATTATAAATTTAAGAACATGAAAAACAAAACAAAAGTATTTGTCCAATAGTGATGGACTACCCAGGCATGATTGGATCCGTCCGAAAACCGGCATGTTATCCATCCACTGACGAGCAGGAGGTGAACGCTGCTCTGTGAAACCAGCCTCACGGATCACCCACCATTTTAAGAACTGAGTTGATCCAAGCCTTCGCTCGGCTCACAAAGTTCAACTCTCTACTTGGATTGGGCATGCCAGTTTTAAAAATCCAGTAGATCCAACCTGAGTAAACCAACCAACATCCAGACACTTCTACGCTCCACTTGGTCATAGACTCCCGTTAATGAGTCCAGAGGCCAGGGCGCCGGCTCCCCCACCAAAGAATTATATACATTATGCTATGTTTCTATTTAAGCTATGTGGGATAATTTCATCCGAATTGCCGATTCCTGATCTTGCCCTTTTCTACATTTTGAATATACTTAGTTTTAAAGCTTTTAATGTCTGATTTTATTATTTTCTCGTCCTCTTCAACCGTTCGATTTTAACGAAAACTGACAACTTTCAAAATCATTAAATGATAATTTTGTTCTACAACCAAATTTCGTTTGGCTTCGCTTATAGTCAAGTTTAATGTTAAAATATTATGATTATATAGTCGTTGTAGCTTATTATTATTATTTTTAAATATAAAATATTAGTTAAAAAATAATATATATCACTAAAAATTATGATTCTTAAATATTTTTTATAATTTTATTTTTCAATTAAATTAAATTATACAAAATATTCTGAAATCCACCTTGTAATTCGTGCGGGGAGTCTTTGTCCTCTTCAACTTCGGCCCTTATTTTTAAAAGTCAGAAAGCAAGATAGCAATAGTTTCTTGTAGAATGTAATTGTTACCTACTACTTGCCCAACATTATGTAACAGAAATTTATATTTTTAAAGTTGATTAAAATGATAATTTAGTTTCGTGAATATACATTTTGTAATTAGTTTATTCTTTATTATTTCTGTTAATATCTTCTTAGCTCAGTCAATCTTAGTTAAAATTTGCTCATTTATTAAAGCAAGTTCTAAACTAATGATGGGCTTTTGGTTTTAATTCGAAAAGTTAAGATGTGAGGGGTATTTCAGTAATTGCAACATTAGTTTCTTATATGATAGTTTTTCAAGACTCCGTTCCCCTAAGCTCAATTCCATATACACTCATTTATTTATGAATGTAATCCATATTAATGTGTTTAAACCAATTTTGTTATTACCCTAATAAAAATTGATTTCATTATCTAAATGTTTGAGTTTTGATTTGAAGGTTAAGATAAACCAACCAATAAAATAGAAAGGTAACTTTGTTTATTGCCTTCTATTTTATTGCAAGATGCTTAAGGGTATATTATATCATCTGCTGGCCAAAGTGTAAGGGGAGACGGGGATTGATTAAAATGATAATACTACATAGTTGTTTATAAAGCAAAAGAGTTGTTTTTGTTTATTTTATTTTTAGTGCATTGGTTTAAAAGGTGGGTTTTGTGAGAATTATTGGCGTTGACAATGTAGCACAACTCTTGCCAAAACAATAATGCACTGAGGGAGTCAATTGTTAAATTGGATAGGTGTAATTAGTAAATGTATTCGGTCTTCATATAATAATAGTAGGCCCATAAAACTATAGAGTGGGGGTGTGTTTGCTTCAGATTGGGTCAATGCAATTATACCCTTTCAAGAATAAATTAGAATCATGGGTTCATTTTCTTATAGAATGTGGGTATCCTTAGAAGTACAATTGGACTTGTAACATCATTGGATGGATTTGAAACCTCAAATATGTATGCATTCTGGTCCGTATCTCCTCAGCACTTTCTTGGAAAAGTTTTCGATCTCATTTGATGAACTAGAATATCTAGCACACTTCGTAAGTTTCTTCATCGTCATACACATTTTTGAATAAAAGCTCTCTGTAAATTTGGGATTTCTTAGAAGATCAGTTGGGAACAATAACTTCCTCTTTTCTTGTTATTGATGGATATAGTATTAGGAATAAGCCCCCCTCATTGTCAGCTATACTGTTAATAAAGTGGTATGGTGGCATAATCAATATCCAATATCCTATCCTTTCATCGGGATATCGTTAATTAATAGAATTGTATATAAAAGCAGAGAGTTAATGCAATTATAAGTTTATAAAAGCAAGTTGTATGGACCATCGATTTATTTGCACATTTCAAAAGTAGCCAACAAAAGGTATGTATGCACTCATACACACCCACCAACAGCTTAAAAAGTGTGCGCACAATTTCGGGAAAAAATATCATCAATAACTCAAAAGTGAAGGAAAGGGGGGAAGTAGGCAAAGCGAAAATGATACAAGGGATCATAGAAAGCAGCAGCAGTAATGCTAAAATTTACATAGAAAAAGAACCTCAGTGCAAATCCCTTTTGATGCTTGAGATTAATGTATCCTATCTTCTTTTTAGGCTTAACAAGACCTTTAAAAACTCTCTTTTTTAATTTTTACTACTTTACCAAACGTGAAACTAAAGTCATGCCAACGTAAAAAAAGCTTGAAATTATACATTAATTTGATAAAATCAACGGGGAAGAAACTAACATAAATGTATTCCATGATAATGGGGTCCTTCATAATTTTTCACTTTTAACCATGTGATCATATGATTTATTGTTTTCATGTGCTTTGGGATAGAGAAATTAAATATTAGAAAAATAGAGATGCATGTTTATTAATTGGGTTATTTTTATAATTATGTGGTCCATGATTTTAACCAAATTTTCAGCTACTTGTTTAGGTAAAGGACGTTGATTGTTCATAAATTATTTATTTATTTCTAGTGGTTTCTACATTGGATCTTGTTTTCTCGTTTGAGAATGATGGATTGATAGATTAACTAATTCTCCTTTTAATGTGCAAAAATATACAGCAAATAGATATTCAAGTCAACCATTTGTCTCAAATATGTCAATGCCACGTGTCATCCCATTTCCTGAGGTAAAAAAAAAAAAAAATTAAGGTAATATCGTTATTTTATAATATGCTTTTTAATAAAGTAAAATAAATAAATAACAGTTACAAGATTTGACAATTATTTGATTACGACACTTAATTACATAAATCAATGGATCTATTTGATTAAAAATTTACATTAATTAAATAATATCATTAAAAATATCTAAAATTTTGTTGAGACAAGTGTTTTTATTGTTATTTAAAAATATAGTTTAAAAAATATTTAATAATATTTAATTTTATTTATTAATATTAAGTATTTAATATTTTTATCTCCTAATAATTATAGCTAAATATCAAACCAAGGTGACGGGAATCAATTTGAGATAAATTGTACATTTGTGAACTAATTTGTTGATTTGTCAAATTGTAGAGACTAATTTCTTAATTTTTCTATGAATATGTAAGGCTCCTTTTGAAGGGGGGTTGAATTTTTTTTTTTTTTTTCTATTAAAGACAAATCTTTTTATTCAGTCACTTTTAAGTTAAATTTCATGGAAATTCATATTAGCTTGTGCTAATTCTCATTAGAATCGTGAATCCAAAAGTTCCCAGATTTTTTTTTACTAATGATAACTAAAAAGACAAACGGCATATCAATCGAAAATCTCCCATCAATTCAAGAATTTAATGATGGGTGTTGACAAAAGTAGCTGAGGAGTTGTTGAAATAATTGAGGATAAGCCAATTCCAATTTTGAAAGTAATTATTTTTTTTTTTTCTTTCCCATCTTCTGTAGATTCATTCTCGACTCTTCCTCCATTTGATTGATACATATAATTTGCAGTTTTCTTGCCAGTTGTGTTGATCATGTTTATATTTTGGAGCTAACACATCCATGTTTTTTTTAATGGTTTGTAAATGGTAAGGGTGACATAATAACGGCTACCCACAATCCAGACCAACCTTAGAAACTTTCCATAAATTTTATATCCAATGTGCATGCATCTTCATTTGTCACATGTATAGGATGATAGAATATGTGTGTGCCCACATGAATTTCTCTGTTGAATTGGGAGTTTATCATAACTTTTGGGTATAGTGGATGTGGATGTGGATGTGGATGAAGATGAGGATGTGGTTCCTCTTTTATTTAATTATATTGATGAAATTGTATAATAAGGGAAATGCACCTCCTTTTTGTGGACATTTCACTTGTATGCTTGATTTGGTTACCTAATTTCTTTATATTACAAGCTTTGTTTTTAATAAACTTAATGTACTATTTTACACCAAGCCTAAGGAATTGTCATTGTTTCAAAAGAGTAGTTTTTGAATTTGTGAGCGTATTGAGCGAGCGTGTGTGTTTGTTCTTAGGCATTATTGTGTTGAAATTGTATGATTAGTGGAACATATCTTTTTCATACACACATGTATGAAGTACTTGGGATTTGATTACACAATTGTTTTCTCTTGTGATTTTTGAACAAGCCGGGGGAGAAAATCTTTCCTAATGCGCCACACATAAGCTTACAAATAAAGGGAAATAAAAACAAGCAATCACCTTAAAATTTCCATTATGGGATGAGATTACTCAAAGGAACAAAATTATATGGAACATCTTTTAAAGGCAATTTGCCCATCATCATTTCTAGGAAAAAAACATGGCAAGCTAATGAGATTTTTATTAATGAATTGACAAAAGTACTTGGCATTATCTTAAACCCCACTATATTTCACATAAATAGTTAAAGAAAACATACAAAAATGAGAACCCATTTGAATAATTTTCAATCATCTACATCAACTTACAAATTCTATTGAGTAGACCCAACAACCATACAACAATAGTAATCGAATCTAAACCCACATACAAACAAACTAAGATCCCCACCACTATCCCCATTTCTTACCCCATATCTTTTTCCCTTTTTTTCTTTTTCTTTTTTAATTTACTCGATTTTAATAATTTACTTAATTTTAGTGAGGAAAGATGACAAAAGGGGAGGAGTCTCAAAACTCATCAAGCACGTGGGGTTGTTTTTCATTTCACTATCTGTTCTTTTCCCTCCCTGTACAAAAGGGCCTAGCCGTCCGCCACCTCTTGTCTCTATTATGCACCTGACCACCCTCCTCCATTTTGATTTTTTTCATATTATATATTTCTTGTATTAAAAAACTAGTTTAAAAATTAAAATCTTGCATTTTCAAAGCCGTGCAAATCGCTGACTCTGTTCATATGTTTCCTCATGATAGCCACTTTAGCCAACCTTTCAGCGGCTCGCCAGGCCGATGTAGGCGTGAGCGGCTCCAGTTTCCCTTCGGATTGACCTCTCATCCGCTGTCTCTGACTTTGAAATTGCTGTTGCTGCAGCCTGCGCCGATGAAGCTCGGCTAGCTCCGCATCCAAGGCGCGCAAGTATTCATCGGCTGAGTTGGAGCTTCTCTGCACCAACAAAGCTCTAGCTGATGATAACATATGATAAGCTCCAGATAAATCAGCGAGTTCCACCAATCTTCTAGACTCGGCAACGGATCGAATGCTTACGTGGAGATTCCTCAGCCGTTCGATGTTAGGCGATGATGATCTAGCGGCTAGTGGCCTAGGTGCCAACATGGCTTTTTCCTGAGAACGGATTAGTTCCTGTGACGATGGGTCTTTGTAGGAAGACCGTACGGACAGCACATGGTGCGCCCCGATCGACGTAGCGGATACGTTCAATTCGATCAATAATTCTCTTTCTTCCTCTGCAAATAGATCGCCCAACCGGATAGAGCCTGATCCGAGAGCCGCGGGACGGCCCGTTAGAGAATAAACAGCCACGATCTCAGCGGGAGCCGAACCGGATACGAACCCGAGTTCGAGTTTCAGATCCTGAACCACCATGCTTAGCAAACCACCCACACAATTGACAAACGCCTCGTCTTCAGCAGCGTGGCTACGAGCGCCGTCATCGCTGAAACCAACTGAATGCACCGGTATGCATGAGTTAAAAAAGCGCGTGGAAGACACGAATGGTGATGAACGACCGTTATTGGACGACTTAGCTTCTGATAAGATCATGATACTAGCAAAGGGATTTTTCTCGCGTCGATCTTCAAGCACTTTAGCTGCTTTTTTTAGGGCGTCATTTGGACACATTCCTTGGCCGGTGGTCCCAAGAGCGTCGATGATCTTCCGTGCTGACCTCCGCCCGTTTGTTGTCATCCGCCGCAATGGTAACAAACGTTTCGAAGTATTAGAAAACGCAACGATCGACAAACGGTCAGAAGAATTTAATGACGAAATCACCGTTCTCATCGCTCGTTTAATCATCTGAAGTTTGGTGCCTTCCAGGTTCAAGCTGACATCAACCACCGTGACCAGATCAACAGGAGAGCGTCGCACCCCACGCACCGGTGCATAAGGTGGCGCCCTAATCTTCAATACCATCGCGTACGTCTCATAACTTCTGCCAACTCCTATCACCGCAGAATCTGGCAATAAAGCTATCTCAAGATTGGATGGTGCAGAGGCAGTGACATAGAATCCTTGAAACTCTTCTTCGTCAGATTCTGGGATGGGATTGAAGCGGGATAAAGAAAGAGGAGACATTAACGGTTCGTCATCGTTGTAAACTTTGAAAGTCTTGGTTTCTTTGTCTTTGGTATTTTGAAGAGACAAAACAGGAACTTGTTTCCAGTGAGAGTTGCAGACAGGACATGTTAAAAGTTGATGGTTTTTCTTAATACGATTGGCTATGCAAGGAAAGTGAAAGCTGTGATAACATTCAGCGGTGAAAATTGCGGTCCCTTGTCCAGTTTTCACACTCTGTAGACAAATCCCACATCGACTCTGCAAGAACAAGAACAAAAAACAAAAACAATCAGCAATTAGAAGAAATAAATTAGAGAGCTAAAGCAATAATTTTTACGCTAGTTTGAGATGATGGAATGATAAAGATAAGTACTTTGGAGAGCCCTATGGTGGCTTTGACAAAGGAGAAGGTGGAGCGTGATTTGGGTGATGAAGAATTGGAGAAAAGGGATGATCTGGGGCTGTTATTTGTAGTTTTTTTGGGAGTAGCAGCGTTGGTGTTGGTGGTTTTGCATTGGAGTTTGGGGCTGTTTGGAGCTGATGAAGTGATTTTGCATCGGAGACTTGGGCTTGAAACTGGTTGGGATTGTAATCGAGGCGTAGAAGGATTTGAGAAAAAAACGAATTTGAAACCGAATCTTGGGCTTTGGCTTCTGTTGCCACTGCAATGTTGTTGTTGGTGTTCTTGCTGATGTTTATCTGTCACCACAGTTGCCGGAGCATCTCTGTCTTTAGAGATTGATGTACAGAAAGCTCGTCTCCACGCAGTTACCATTGCTGCAATCAGAATCTTTTCTCTTTTGTCTTTCCAAAAGGGAGGAATGAAATGAAAAACGAATGTCTTTTTACCAAATAATTAAATTTCGTAGTCTAAGCATCTGTTTCTTGTTATTTCAATTTCTCACAACAACAGAGAGAGACCTCTGCTTTCTCTGGAAGGTGCTTGCTTGAAATTTTCGCTTTTCTTTCTTTCGTTCTTATTATAGAGAAACCTATAAATAATATCCAATATATTCGAAGCAAACATGGTAATTACCGGAGTTTTTTTAATTTAATTTTAAATATATGTGTGCGACGGAAACTGCCACCGACCTATTTCTCCAAAATAAGTATATTTGATTCGCTCTTTTTCACTTCTTTTTGCTACATTCCCTCAATTTCACTAACCAATTTCCTTTTTCTGTTTTTCAATCATTTTATGTGATTTTTTACTAATCACTATACCTGCTTCTAAGTGTAGGCACAATAACAATGCTCATCTCGTATCGTTTATACGGAAAAATTGTGTATTAATACGTATACGTATAATAATCATTTATGAAAAGTGTCGACTAACGGGGGTCCATCTTGTTCGATGTCTTAAATCAACGATCTCTTCAAAGATATGTATTGATCCAGAGCTTGAAGGAAGATAAAAATGGGCATTTTGGGGCGGTGTGGGTGTGTGGAGCATGCACCAATCCCTATGACGTCAGTAAGCAGTAGCTATCAACAAGTTTGACCCTATTACTGGACAACCAGTGTTAGAGTGCATACATATGTCTGGTGCATCTCATTATTGTTGTCAGCTGTATGTTCTATTCTCCAACTCGTTGATTATAATTTTAATTATTGTACTAAAATTTTTAATTTTAGTTTACAATTTATATAAATTAAAATTTATGACAATAAAAATTTGAGAATTAAAATTATGAAGATAAATTTTTTTAAAAAAGTACAGTACGTTTGACTGCACCGTACCATGATCTGTATTAAATGGAGCTGTCAACAACTTTGACCTTCAGTGGTTTAACTATGGGAGAGACATTTACCCTACAAATATTCCTTTTGACAAAATATTTTGTCACCAAATTCTTTTTTATAACAAAATATTTATAAATTAGTTTTATATACACTTTTTTTTGTGTGATAAATATGATTTAAAGTTTAAAATTGATAATAAATATTTTTATATTATTATTTAGTAGTTAATTTATTTTTTATAATATAATTATTATTATATTTTTAACTTTCATATTATATTTAAAATATTCAATTCATATTTTTATAAAAATTAAGAGTATAATAATACTTATATTATAAAAAAATAAAAAATATTTCTCATTGATTTTGAACTTTAAAAATATTTATCAAAAAAAATATATTTATAATTTATTAAATTTATAAAGTTATTTATTATTCTCCTTTAATGTTATATTTATGAATTGACGTGTTCAGAACAGTTCAGATTAACCTTTTTCATTTTTCCTTTATTACGTACATTGTAAATTAAACTACTCCCTCACCTTTAAGTCTTAATTAGAGTGGGGTTTAATCTTCGATCTTTTTACACCAACAAAAGTAATTAGTACCCTAATTAAATTTTAGTAAACATATATTAAATATTTTATCGTAATTTAATAGACATGTTATTTTTACTAACAAAGCCAACATAGTAAATCAAATAATGCCATTTGGATATATATTATTTATAGCTATATAATGACCTTTTTTTAAATAAAAATAATATGATTTAAGAATAAATATATAATAATGCCACACATATCAAATATTTGTTTTAAATAATATGATAAGTAAGATAATATTCATCAATTGAATATTGGTATAGAGAGTGGTACTATTTTTTGTTTTAAAATATAAATAATTTTAGAATATAATTTGTAAGACAATAATATTAAAAATACAAACTCCATAATACGATAGAATTATATTATTATTTTTTGAATAATATTATTCATCCTAAATTTTTCGTTTCAAAAATGTATTTTAATTAATGTAATATGTATTTATTAAATAGTGAAAGATATAATAAATAAATTTAGAAATTATAAAAATTTATTGTTTAATAAATGCATATCAACTTACTTGCCATTTAATTTTAGAATAAAAAATTTAAGGTGAGTAAACATTATAATTTATTTAAGATGGAATTTATTATTCTATTAGATGTCTATATATTTTAGTTTCTTTTTTTATTTTTATAAAAATATAATATATATAATAATCAATAGTAATGTATTTTTTTTTTTTCAAGGAGAATATAGGCTATAAAGGTATGATACAAATAAAGATATTAGAGAAAGTGTTTTTAGGGTTTGTCCCACTATTGATAAGGTGCAATAGACCAATGGCAACATATTATTTTATTTTTTACAGGATAAAAATGGTAGATAAAATAAAGGATGTGTGTTTTATTATTGTATTTTTATTTATTATTTCATTCTCATAAAAATTTAATCAGAGATGTAATTAATTTATTTTACTATTTGACATAAAATGAACTAAAAAGAAAATCTTAAGGTATTAACAAAAAATAATAAGGCAAGTTAAATAATTTATAATTTTTTATACTTTATTTAAATGCATGATGCGATAATCTTAAATATTCAATTTAAGATTTATGTTTATTGTATCAATATCATAATGTATAATAGTGAATCTTAATTTTCATAAAATTTGAAATTAATACTCCTCAATTATTAATCTATTGAAATTATATTTAACAAACAAAATTAATGTCCTTTGAAAATGGGATAAGAGTAGATGAAATAAGGGTTTATGTTATGATGCTGATTTTTTGTAAGGTTTCATATTCTTTAATTTTTATATGCTTTGGGATCCCATGGATGACATTCAAGTACTTGTTCTTACAAAGAGGGGACATAAAACTTGGACATCAAAATATGGAGCCCATTCTAAGGGATTTGATTCATTATTTAAATTTATCTTTGCAACTAATAATTAATAAAGTTAGTGGATTAAAACTTTTGCCATAAATGCTTAAGCACAAGGCATTAATTAAAATTGGTTAATTATTAGGATAAGGTCATGGGATATATATAATTTTTTATATCTTTTATTATAATTTAAAATTTTTAGTATTTAATATAATAATTAATAATAAATTTTAATGTAATTAAAAATATAATTTATAAAATATAAAATTTTTAAAAGTGCTCAAAGATATTAATTGACAAAATATATAATTTTTTATTTTTCAGTGACCATTAAAAAAAATATCTTGATAATTATATTGCTTAAAAGGATGAGTAATTTAAAAAAATAATTAATTTTAAGTTAGCAGTAAATTTTATGCCTTTGTAATTTGGTAAATAAAAAGTCAATTGAATTGACAATACAATGCAACGATTACAGCGGCTTCGGCATCATATCCTCAATCCCAAAAAGCATCAGCCTTCGTGTTGTATTTGATTTTGACACTTGCAGTCACGTGCTCAGGCTTAACGCTCATTTACCTCGCCAGAGTGTTCGCAGCATTCGAACGGCACAACAATTGGGCGGTTTGACTTTGATCGCTCTTTCCACATTTGGACGGCTAGATTTACAGGTTACCTATTTCGGATATTATCTTTTGAAATCTTCGATCCAAAATTTTCCACGTGGCAGTGAATGTGAATTGCCAAGAGTCGAAGGGTGAGAGGTCAGAACCTTTTCTTTTGTAAACTCCGACGTACTGTAATGGAACAGAATCTTACTGGATGAATAGTCACGTTTCATATTTTTGTTAATTTTGAGGTTTTGGTTTTCGTTTTACTCATCGAAGAAATTGGTAATTTATTTTAATTTTTAATTTCTTCAATTTTTAAAATAATTTTACAAAATATTACTTAAAAGTAAAACAAATGATAACGTCAAATTTTACCATTTTGTTAAATAATAAGAAGAATCAAATATTTAAAATGCAGACCTTTTTTTTTTTTTGTAGTAATTTCATACTCTACTTATACTGCATTAGCGTGAAAGTTAGTCTATTTTTTTATAATATTTTTTAAAAATTGATTCATTATTAAATAGTGAAGTTATTAATTCAAAGAGATATGTGATTAATATGATTCTAATTGAAGAATAGAATATAATAAAATTTTAGTGTCCAAACGTCATATTTTATATTATATAGAGTAATACTATACATTTTAAAATTTTGATTAAAAAATGTATTCTAAATAATATAATATTTATATATTAGATAATCAAATAGTGTAATAAATATATTTTAAAAATTATAAAATTTTATTATTCATTGAATGCTTACTACTTTATCTACCACATTACTCATTTTATTAATAGTAACTAAAAGAATGTCCACTTAGTCGTGCTAATAATGAATATTCATGACTAATTTTATTAATGGAGTAAGCATACAAGTGGATTAAGTTTCTGAACGAGGGGCAATACAATAATTAATCATAATTAGCACTCTCGAGGTTATATTTCAAAAAAGAAAAATCTTTGACCGTTCTTTATTGTAACTTCTTAGTCAGGCTTGAACTATATTTAAGAGTTATAATTTGAATAAATGAGTAGAATTTGAATCAATTCAAATTTATATATTATTCATGTTATAAAGAGTCAATACGAATTTAACCAATTTATTTAAACATGATTATAATTAACTTAATCATGATTCATATAGACACAAGTATTTATTTCGACTCAATTTGTTTAAATTTGATTATTTAATAACACAATCAATAATTTTTTAGTAATAACACCAATCAAAACTTTTATTAAAATATTATTTTATTAATTAATCATCTCTTAAACGAATAAATAAATTCAAAAAATTAAATTCGAATCCTACATAATTACTAATCATTTCACATAAATACGACTTAATTAATATAAGTGTTAATTTTTTCAAATTCGAATTACATTAAATTTGTATTGAATAATCATATCGTCACTAAATTAATTATCATCTTTAACTATATCATTCAATAATAGAATAGGATCTTCTATTAAGCTTTTATCATTTCTTAAGAATAAAATTTGTAAGAAAGAATTCATTTGACTATTTGGATTTAGGAAAACACATGATCCAGTCTATTTAAAGACAAGTTGTCATAAATAATAATAATACAAGGATCATTATTTGTTAGTTTCGCAACAAAAAACAGAAGATCTCATATGAAACTATCAAAGATTTTAGAGGCAACCCATCTTCTTTTTGTCTATAGAAGATTTCAAATTTGAACCTATTTATTATATCAAAAGTCAAAAGGAGGTCTTTATCAACCTTTTGGGGCATATCCCAATACAATTTAGGGTTTTTAAATTAATCATTGTAGATTATTATGAAAGGATACAATGACCCTTAACCCTATATTCTGTTTACAGCTAAAGATGATCACATCTCTTCAAGATAATCCTTGACTAGTAGACCATATCGCACATGAGATTTGGAGGCAATGCCATATGATAGGATTCATCAAGAACTTGGATTATTTAATTTTTGAAACACCAGTTGAGATTGAGATTGAGCCTTGAACCTCACATTTTTTATAATTCGAAGTGAGTGAAGCAGAATCCCTAGCAAATTGCAATCACCATTATGGGGATTATGTATATTGTCTGCTCAATGTGAATCTCCAAGGCCTACATCTGCACATTAGATATTATGCAAATCGGCAAAATTGTTTGGTTCAATTTTTATTTGTCTTATTACATTCATAACTTTGTACCATTGCTTAATCATGTTGTTATTAATGAACAAAGTTTTGTTTTGTTTTCTTTTCCTTTTTTAACCATGAAAAATCTAATTCATGTTTCGAATCTCAATTTGCTACTTGATCAATCAATTCAAACTTGATTTATGCGACAACGAAGTTAATGGAACATAAGTTTATTAATTTTGTTACTGCATTCAAATCAATTAATTGTGTCAACGATAATAAGTAGAACAGTGTTAAAATGTCTATAAAATTTGAATTCATTGTTGTAATATTTAAGGGTTGTTTGTATAATTGTGTTTCTATTTAATTTTAAAGACAAAACTACCAAAAAATTCAAAAATAGTTAATGTTGATGAGCAGCTCATTAACTTATATTTGATAATTCGTAATTTTATTCCATAACAATTCCATAATAAAAGTCACAATATCTAAATATAATTTCAAAGCATACTTTTAATGAAAAAAATAAGACATTTATTTTTTTTAAAGTAAAGGCTTCATGCTTAATTGTGTGTAGGGATTTGTCTAGAATAAAACAATCTTAATCCAATATAAAACCTGAGTGCATCCAAGTGATAGCCAAAATCTTCAATATCTTCGAATAACGACAGAAACAAATGATGGGGTTTAACTATTTTGTTGCTTCACATGCCCAATTGGAATCCATACTCAAATAATTCTAACAACATAACAAAAACAAATAAAACTCAGAAATTCAATGAAATGAATCTTTTTATTATTTTAAAACACATGATTAGCAATTAGTTTCATGGAGATTGATCAAGCTTCCAACAAAATTAGGTAAGGTTCTCACATGGATAAGCAAAGCAAGGTGGGAAATCAATAATAATAAAAAATAAAGTCCACAATGTCGAAATATATAATTAATAGAGAAGATTGGCGTATAATCACATAATTTGATGCAAATGAAAAGATTTTTGGTGTGGTTGGTGGTTGAGTGGTTTATATTATGGTGGCACATGCCACGAACTCATCACTGCTAGAATCTTAGCCAACCAACAATAATTGTTTGCATAAAATAAATGCTTCTTTATAAAAGAATTAAGGGTTAATTAATTTCATGGATACCCATCTTTGTAACATGACTAAACGCATCATTCACAGTATACTTTTTTACATACTTTTTCTGTACATACTGAAAATTATTTCATTCCCAGAGGGCCAACATTTGTTTGTTTCATTCTTAGTTGAGAAATTTAAAACAATGAATTGGATTTTTATGGAATGTAACATCCCTTTCTGATTATTATGGAGCTATGCATATACTGTTGACTGAACACAGTGCACAGGCTACAGGCACTTGATAGATGATGTCGACTTAACAATTTCTGTCAAGAAGTAATCACAATTGACTATTATTGGGAACTAGTTCGTAGCAGAAAAATTTAACAGCCATAATCACTTTTTCTCAAAACCTGTTTCTTAGGAGGACCGCTTAGGATGAAAGGATATTAACTGAACTGATCAAAACCACTTTAATTCGACTGCTGATGAGCTGAATCATTATGAATCAAAGGAAGTCCATGGCCATGCATGACATTGGAATTTGCTTCAGTTATATTTGTTTTCGTCTCTTGATACGAATCATTTAGAAAAATGTTTGAAACAAGTCTCTTTATGATGATTTTGCAAGGTTTAAACGAGTCACTATCAGAATTTCATAATGTGGTTATGAAAATATTAAATTTTTTTTATGCCTAAATTTTTTTGAGCGAGAGACTCTGTGTGTCACACAGATTCTATCTTCTCTGATCGTTGACGTGGCTGTTTGTTCTCGCTTTGGGTTGATAAATCGTCTGCAAAATGGCTCTCCAATTGCCTAAACATACAGAAAAAAAAAAAAAAATTAAGATTAATGCCGATTTTTTGGTCCAATGTTTAAGTCAAGCAGAGATTAAAGGTAAAAGAGAGTGAGATGTAACTTAAGAGGGAGTAAAAGCGTAAATACAAATGCAAAATGTATGGGGTAATAGTTGCTGTATCTGACCCCTTCACGATAGAGTATTTATAGTGGTTGGTGGTGTGTTTTTTCAAGCCTATGCACATGAAGAACGGAAAATCGAAATCTGTCAAAAAGGTTGCATGCTAGCACTGAATATTGAGTTATTACGTAATTATTGCCTATAATCTTAGACCGACGTAATGATTTTATAGGTTGTGACTAGTGTAACACTCAATCTCATATATAATGTGATAGTTTTACGGTGACCTTAGGTATTACACGTAATCCTTTTTTTGTTGTTCTAATTTTAGGTTAGAGTTTGCACAAGTCTGAGGTTATTTGTCCTGACCCGAGACTACTCTGATGAGGGTGGGACTATCCCGTTACTATCGGGATTATTGGGTCACTCATGGAAGTCTGTTCCTGTATAGAGATTGATTGTGGCATCGCCGGAACCTAATTGGAACAGTGGCCTGGGTATTTACCCCCGACATTCTCCATGACTTTCAGGACCAGCATTCCCCAAATCCGTTCTTAAATTATGTAACTAGGCCCAATGATGGTGTAACAGGTAGCACACGAAATATTTTTCTGATAAAACTACTGTTTGGAAGGAACTAAAAACATTCTGGTTTCTTTGAAAATGACGGTGACTTTGCAAAATTGGTTGTAGGAGAAACGCGTGGAGTGTTTGGGGATGGACACGAGAAAGAGTTAGAGGAACGATTGGTAACCACATAATTACATTTTAATAGCTGTATTTTGAATTGTAGTACTGCTTACGATTAATAATGGCTACAGCTTTCCGCTCCCTCAGTTATGGATGAGGAGATGTGGCAAATTAGGGCACATATATTTATGTGAAAGCATAATAGGGCATTCATAAACCACTTCAAACTTTAATTTATTTGGGTCTACATTGTCTGCGTCCACATATATTGTTATGTTAGGACATTAAAAAATATCACCAAATTGTTTAGCTCTTGAGCAGTCGTAGGACCTAGGTAGGGCATAGGAACATCCCACAGCTTATATATTGAAATTAATAGCTTTCTTCTGTAACATGAAATGTAAATCAACTTTGTAGAGAACATGAATTTTAACATAAAATTCGGTGAATTCGAAGGTATTGAAGCTATGCTTTGTTCCTTTAATTGTGTTCTTTGTATGAAAGAATGCAAGATAATGAAAACGAACCTGTGGAGAAATGTTGTCAGGAAATACAATTTTTTCAGGAAAACACTTGTAAACTCGAAAGTTCTTTTTCTCTGAATGCAGATTTTGAAATCGTCGTGTGTTGTCCCATTATCCGAAAGTAAAAAACTTTAAAGTAGATTTACTTTCGTATTTTTAAACAGACGAAGGGGATAAAACCCTTTTGAAAGGTAAGAACAAAGTTGAGAGAACTCAATAATCCAATATTGAAGAATCCCATTCATGCACATAGAAGATGAGTTATTGCCGAACAGGTGTTTGAAATTGACTTCCATGGAAAGCAACTGGGCAAGATCAAGTGGGTGTATCTTCTTCAGAGCCAACTTTTAATTCTGATGAAAGAGAAGGCCATGTTTTTGGGCTTTTGTACATGTGACTTGCACTTTCCTTTTGCCTCTGCCCTTTTTTTCTCACCCCTTTGTCTTCGCCCTTTTCTTTAAGATAATTGTAATGCAACGTTCCCAGGGATGGCAGGCGACTCTTTACTTTAGCTGTGAATGTTTAGGCCATGCACCTTGTTTTGGACAATTTGCATGACACTACATATGCAATTAGGACCCAAGTTTTGCAAGCAACCTATCAATTTTAGGGTATCTTTGTGGAATTAAAATTATCTCTTGACATAAATTTACCCCAAATAAAAAATATTTTTATTCTCTCATACATATTATCCTATATTTATTGGGGTTAAAACACAAACTGAAATATAATTGTTATTCGTGTTAATAGCTATTGTATTTTGCTTAAGATTGCAAAATTGTATTTTATTATCAATCAATCACGCTAACATATATTTATTCAAGTTAAACCTAAATCGAAAAATAGTGTTTTAATTTAATTTTGTATAACATGTGACTATTTGTAAAATACTTAGTTTAAGAATTAATATTTATAAATCACTTACCCACTTATACTTGATTTCATAATCATGCCTCATAACAACTTTAGTTTATAATCTACGATATCTAAATCTCAAACATAAGTTTACAATAAGTCGCAGGAACTACTGTTTGTCCCACCACGAACGGTTCCCAATTCACAATAAGTTCAAGACTTTGGATAATTTTGCTTTTGACTGCAGCAAAGTGCATTAACCAAATCTATTACATTCACCCAAAATGATGGCCCTATGATTAGATTTAGGGTTATCACTCACACTCAGCATTCAGCAATATAATGAGAGAGTGGAAAAAGATGATTTACTTTCAAATCATGACTGAGCAAGAATATTCCTACCAAATCATTTCAAAAGAATCTATCATTACTCACTAACCACTACAACTTTAATTATTTCCTTAATTAAATATCGTTATTATTAATTACAACTAATCTCATCGCTAACCACTCCAACTTGGCTTGTTATTCTTTTCATATATGATATAACTCCAATTTTTTCAAGCATTCCACAAAGAATTAATTCAATGTTCAAATTCAAAGTGGAAAAGAAGACAAACCGATGCAAATCAGTTTCATGAATTTGTTTATGCGGGGGTCGTTATTTGTTTGCATTGTACTATCTCTTGAATATGTTGATATATTTTGAAACGCATATGAAGAATACATAAGCATTAAGATTTAAGGATACGAGTGTCATCCAACCAAATAAAGGGGATTTGTTAATGATATTGTTGGATGAAGATGGGGATGCTAAAAAGAGTAACAAAATCATATGGCCGTCCAACTTTTAGACAATATAAATCAAAGATCCATCATAATCCACACAGAATCTAGAATTAGCAATTTTCTATGACAAAGAAAATGAAATATGAGGTTTGATTATTTAATGGTAGTGCTTCTCATGATTAACCTTTGCACTAAAATTGGAGCAAAGATTCAAAGTAACAATAAGTCTACCACCACTACGAATGGGACAAAATTAAAACTACTCCGAATACATGATCATAAGGATAATACTATTGTCAAAGAAAAAAGTGTCGACATTAGAAAATTTTAAAGTCAAAATAGTAATGGTATTTAGGTCAAGATAATTGTCACATCAAGCACTTGATGCATTAAAAAAGAAAAAAAAAATTGGCAGATGGCAAATCCGGAGATAGGTTTAATAGAGAAAACGCAACAGCAATATTATAGAAGTTGGTAGAATTTGGTGGAATAAACCTGTAAACAGAGACAAAATTTGAGGATTGTATCTTATAACCAAATACACTTGGCTAGAATTATTGGTTCCACTTTCAAAGATCTTATACTTTGGATTGAAAATCTACAAAGTATATGCATATCTACAAAAGGTCAACATAGTTTTGAAAATCAACTGTACCAAATATTAGGCATAAGATCTGATTTGCATCACCTTTCCTCACCTCATAAAAGAAAAATGAAATAGGCATTTCAGTGCATTCTGGCTTTAGCAATTGATGCAGAATATAAAAATACAAGTGGAGCATTTGCAATATATAGTAGGGTAATAAATTAATAATATTTCTTTTGTCAACTAGGACATTATGAGCAGATCAGGAGTCATCAATGTGACAGTCTCCAATTTTGTCTATTAAGCTGAACCATAAAACTAGAATAAAATAATACATATATATATATACCCACCCACCCACCCACCCACGCATCCTATTGGCTTTGACGTGTTCCTGGGGCAGATCTCATGATTTTATTTATATATAGATATATATAACACGTCAAAGCCTATACAGTGTCTAGGTTGTCAAGCACTTACATTGATTATGGCAGTGGCTATAGGCAAAATAGGATAGCATTATTATTTCATTAGCGCTGACCCTTCATGCAAAATGTAATGGCTTCTGAAGGAACCAACCAATTAGTTAGTACAAAGGTTTAATGCTCGACTGCAGGCACATTTAAGGAGTCAATTGGGGCTTTACCGCACTGATGCTCAAGGCTGCAACCTTGCTCATTCTTTCTCAGCCCCTGCTACACAGATTCTTAATTTGGATAGCCTAACAAAAGATTCTTTCAGCACGACTCTACAGTAGCGAACCCTCACCCCATGGAGTTCGTAGAATCGTAGTTTGGTTCTGCAAAATTTTGGGTTCGATTTCTTAAGGTCACCTACTTATCTGCCAAAAGGCCATGAGTTTATTATCTTTTCTCCAATAAAATTCAACGGTAATCTGCGTTCTTCGTGGGCTATCCCAGTGGGTTTACAAAACTTTGGGCCACCTTTCTCTACGACGTAGAACTTTTCCTAAGGCGGGCAAGCACTTTCCACGAGCATAAAGTTATTTCAAAAGAAAGTTTTGGCATGTAATGTGTCTCTTCACCAATTCGTCCTTACTTGTATTTGCATGTTATATCCCATCCTACCTCTGGGGATGGCGAAGTTATTGCAGTACCAAAGTTTGGATTGATAAAGCTACAGCTTGCTACATTACAATTAGAGTCGATTAGTGCTCAAACCTTCTTGAAAACTTCACGTGCATTTGAGAAAAGAGAGAATTCCAAATAAATATTGAGTGTAAGGTAAAATTAAACAATAGCTTGCGATTGCTATAAGCACAACGATCTCAAACATAATCTTTATTTATGTTGGTAAATTCTTCCAAAACAAGTTATAACCATGCTAAATGCATTCAGGATTAAAGAATCGTCACATACTCAAACTTGTCTCATTAGATTAATCAGATTAATCAAACTTAACATTGACACGAAAGTCAAGCTCAACAGGAAGTAGAATCAATTCGGGAACACGGCTTCTCCAACACAACTTCACACGCACTTGAGAACAAGTAAGAGAGCTGTAAAATTGAACCGATACAACTCAATGCTCAAACCCAAACAAAGTTTATTCAAAAACTTAAAGACTCAGGCTTGAAGAGCTAAACTTCCCTTTCAAGTGGTGTTTAGAGTTAGAGAGCTGTAAGATTGAACCGATACAACTCAACGCTCAAACCCAAACAAGTTTATTCAAAGACTTGAGACTCAGGCTTGAAGAGCTAAACTTCCCTTTAAAGTGGTGTTTAGAATCGGCTCATGCTATGAACTAGTCTTAAATTAGATTGAGCTTGAACTGATGCATTAGCCTAAATTAAAAGACAATTATATCATGTATTGTGGAAACCTAAACAATACTCTTCTGCTAATAACCTTGAGTGAGCCAATTTAATAGCCTATTCATATATAATTCATACCAAGCAATTTATGGCAGAGAGCAAGAGACAAAACCCAGAACGGAAAGAATAATATAATCCATCATCCGGAGCAGTCACAACATACACTTGTCAAATGCAATACACCCTTAAGACAATTCTAGAACCTATACGAATATGTATAACTCCACAACTACTAATTATGCGAATACCATAAGTGGGTTTTACAACAATCATCGTAATCAGGCTTTTGAGGCAAACACTAAAAGGAACAAAAACACAAACTTCATAAGGCCAACAAAGCGTAAATGCATCAACATACACATCTCAACCATGGACTGCCATCTTGCATGTCATCCTGCAATTTCTTTTGTAAATCAACTATCTGCAAATTTGCAGCCACCACCCCAAGGCGCTCACTAATTTCTGTTCTTGGATTTCTCCATTGCCCTTGGAGCTGCAGAAGATATCAAAAAAATAGTGAAAGCTTACAATGGCCTCTTAATATTAATTAATGGCAATACAATAACTTTACACGCATAATAGGTCAGCAAATCTTCTGTCAAAATTTGGGCACCCAGAGGTGCTGCAGGGTCCAATTGAGGAAATCATATTTAGTATTCCTAAACTATATTCTGTATCTTGGCTCAGACATTGAAGATGTGCATGGTAACAGACCAGATTAAAGAAACTATTAAGCAAATTCTTTATAGCATGATGCCTCGATTCCATTTGAGGCTGTCTTACAATTACCTAAGACCCATTGGTGTCAGCTAAGATCTTAGCACTACATGAGACACAATACAAGGCACAATACCGTAGTTCCGATGAACCACAAACAGTAAACTACTCAACAGGAAATCTCACCAATTTATGCCTTTCAACCATCTTATTTCATTATCAGGCCAATTTTTAACATTAATGCACTCTTCAAAATTCAGACAAATATCCAAATGAGAAGATAATCTAAGCATCCAGATTCAAAACAATGCTCTCTTTTTTTCTTCTTTTCCACATTTTACCAAAGACAACAGGAATACCATTTGACTTGAAACCATCTGAATCAAACAAAATGCATGCATTCCAGCTTGTGAGACAATCTAAACAACCATGCATGCACACATGTTCAAATGCACGAATTAAAAATCCAGTTCTAGTGCGTCAACCTAAAAAAACACGCAGAGGTATAGGTGTTAGAAGGATTTAACTACGAGTACGCACCTAGGCCTATGGCATCAGAGCTCTTCATGATCTTCAATCGCTTACATGAATCAATAAACATCCTGCAATAGAATCCAATAAGAATTAGTAGAGATACACAATGCAACTCAAGAAAAGAAGCTTTAATCCCTTATATAGAATTAAGTGTCTATGTATAGATCTTTCAACTGAATTGGCACAAAAAGTCTAGCCAACTCAAGGAAGACGGCTACCACCACAATAGGATTCATAATAAAACAACTAAAACAAGTGATGGAGGGGTTACACTCCGTATTTATTTTGAGCAAATATAAATTCATGCCGTCTCTAAAACATTTATGAAGTACCACTTGTTGATTTCACTTGCTTCTACAAATTGTTTTCTTAAATTATGTAATTCACTGAAACAAGATAAACAAGTCCAATTATGTCATTTTCCTCCTCAATCTTCAGTAAAAATTTTACTAATATAACTAATGATCATTCAAATCCATGAAAATAGGTTTTGATGATGAATAAACAGATGAAGCATCATCCAATTAATATATATGTTATTATTCTAAAGATAACCATGACGACGAACATGGAATTCTCTGACTTCAGAACTTTCAACTTTGAGGCGTGCAGTCGCCGATTGCTCATCTAAATTTTCCAATTAAATGCAACTCCATTTGGGTGTACTACCAATTTTACTTAGCTTCACTAATTAGACAATCTACGGTCTATGATCAATGTTACCCTTTGTAAGCAGTAACAGTGCTACTGTGTTTTTCATACTGTGACCAAAAAAATTTATTTGAAAACCATGTGTAGAGCAAGATGGTACAATGACAGAAAGTTTTTGACTTGAGGGAGCATATGAATCTACTTGCCAATCATGTACATAACATAATAACAAAAATTTTGAAAGAAGAGAGGTGAATGCTCCTTTCAGCTACCTAGATCCACAAGCATATATTAAATTCAGAACAATACATACACAAAATTAACAACCGTGAATATTTTAACATTTCTAGACTTTTGAATATATTACAATACTAATTACTAAATGCAAAAACATTAATACAATATTAAACACTTGAATCAACAATGAACAGGTACTTGGATAACCATATAACAGTATCATACTTTGAGATCTTTTAATAATAAATGCCTTTTCAATGAAGTTAACAATTCTGCAAGCATTTACAACAAAGATTACCAAGACAGCTGACAACAAAGTGACGGCTGATCATTACTTACCACGTGAGAATACGTTTCATAGCACACTTAAAGACCCTAGAGCTAGGTAGCAACATATCATAGCCGTTTCAAATATAGTAACAGTTATTTATTTCAAATAAAAACCTTATCAGCTTTCAATAAACATCTGCTCATATGAATCACCAAAAGTAGGTCTTTGCCATTGATTAAATATGAAAATTTAAATCAACAAATTTATCGGTCACCCCTACTAGGTTAAACTTAAACGAGAATTAGATCAGTAGAGATTACAACAAAGGGGTAAGAGGAAGACAATGTACAGGAGCAATCAACACAAGTTAGGTCTTCATCAACTATATATGGAAAATGAAATAGCATATTTGTTGGCCATCCCTAGTGGGTTAAGCTTGAATGACAATCAGAGCAGCAGAGATTACAAAACAGGGAGAGAGGAAGACAAAACGTAAATGATGACGAACAAATTACACAGGCCCTTACACTTAAAAAGCAACCATTTTTATATTAAGCTTTTCATTGCAACCTTCAGAAATATTAAAATGTAATTAGACAAACTAGTATATAATGAAAAGCAAACAACTCCAAATTTGAGTCAACATTTAAATATTAAACTTTTCACCAATGATGAATTCTCTTAACTCATAAGTTAGACCACGCCAAATGAAAACATATGTATTGACTTCAAAACATAGGTACCCAAACTACACATGCCCATCCAATATCCTCTTTTAACAGATAATTATGAACTAACGAACAACAAAGGCTACCTTGCATAGCAAAAATAGCATTTTAGCATATTTCAGATGAAACCACTCCCTTTTATTTTATTATTATCCAAAGAAATAAAGAGACATTTTTCATGTAAAATCACAAATAAATTTGGCTGTAATGAATCAATGCATGTAAACAAGACAACCATTAAGTAAAAGAATCCTCGGTCAAACTATGACCACACATTTTATCTTTAAGTATTTAACAGAAGATATTAGGTGAATGATAGGTATTTTCCCGTTCAACATTATTCTCCCATTAATTAACACGTCTGTTCTACCCACTCGCGACGAACCAAAGGATGATAGAAGTCAAAATATATTAATTATTTGATTAAATTCTTAAATTATCACATTCTTTTGGTAACCATCTGATCATTGGAACTTTACCAGAGTAGATCAACTATTTGACGTCTGTCCCTGTCCCTAAAATAGATGTGAAGAAGAGCTATTGTCCCCTTAAACAAACCACAATTCAACACGCATTCAGAGCTTTCACAGGAAGACATTTCCATATTTGCGCCTTATAAAATTTTATGAAATTGGAAAGCAATAGAAGAAACAAGAAGGAAGATGGAACAGATTAAGAAGCTTACTGCCATGGCACATCCCCAACAAGCATCCAGTCACCGTCCTTGTCCTCGTATGTAAGCACATATTCTGATCCATGCAAAAGATCCTTCAAATTGCTCTCGCTCAGCATTTCCCTCCCTGGAGCTCCATGCGATCCACACTGACCTGAAATCATAATAAAATCTTAGCAATCGACTCTCTGCCAACATGGGATATTTGACTTTATTGGACGCATTAAGAAAGCACTTTCCAGGAATCCCAACATTTAGATGGTCTAGCCACAAGATTGAGAGTACAGCAAAAGCTTACCAATCGTGAAGCAACCGAACATCTTCTCAAGAGCAGTAGACAGTTCCCCATAATTTGAGTAAATTCTCAAGTCTACCTTCCTCAAGTAAGGAGCTCCATCCATGCTGACCTTCAAAAAAAGAGTACCAGGGCCTGGTTTTCCATCAACTTCATCATTGTTCCTAGAATTAGTCACCAATGTATTCTTCCTAAATGATCTAATTGGAGGCCAACCAACAACCTGTGCCCTGTCATTATGCATACAGCAACCAGTTACAGTTAAAAACTTCATAGAATACAATAGTATCTATTCCTTCAAACGTTAATCCTCTTGAAAAACTTCTCACTTACTTGGCAGCAGGTGCACTAATGTTGCTAGAAGCAGATACCCTGTTATGTGCTCCATTGGCAGCACGAGGCCGCTCCATTGTATTTGGAACCATCTCTTTCATAATGGCCTGTTGAGCCCCAGTGGACCTTGACGAAAGAATCACATTTATACCAGAATTGCCAGGAAACTTTCCTTGTCCTGCCATTTGTTGAGATTCAGGATCAGGAACCGCATGAAACATCCAGTTCTTTTCGGTATACACAGAACTCTTCACCTCTGAGAATCTATCCATGGTGTCAGAGAATCCTCTTTTATTTCCAGTAACAACATTCTTCTGAGGTACTGAGCAGATTCCATCTTTAGAAGGAAGCACTGGAAACAGTGGTTTCTCATCAAGCTTCCCTGAGTTAAGCAAAGAAAGGTCTGATTCTCTCTCAGGGGATTGAGATCCGGGAAGACCGAGTCTCAACTCTGTAGCCTTTAGATTTAGCTTATTCTTGTTGTCTTCTGGCAAGCTTGACGCTGCAGAGCTGTCAACTGAAGAACATTCTGACAATCCCAGATAGTTACGTTCTTTTAACCCGGAGACATTTTGGGAGGTACAGTCAGAGGCTGACGAAGCCAGTAAAGAGACATTACTCAGGCCTTCCTCCTCAGCACCCGGCAGCGGTGGAGACATCAGACTTCAGAATTTTCAAATTTAACTGCTTATTGTAAAATTTAAGAAGGGGGGGGAGGGGAGAAATATCAAACTTTCTGCATCATTTTCTCAAGTACAAAAAATGGAAGAAGCTTCCTAATATTGTAAAATACAGAAATGCATGTACAGTAAAAACAAACGCAATCAATTAAACGAATAAACTTGGCTATATGACTTAAGCGGGCACCAAATCAATTAAGAATCACTAGGAAAATTGGCTGCCCAAGGAATCAACAATAGAGAATCAGTGCTGGTGCCGAAAAGTTTCCTATTTCTAAATGATCACGTGTTTTCAAGGTTCAGAAAAATTTATAAAAACCTAAAGATCGGCACACCATTGAATTCGACCATTCAGTAGGCATAAACGAAGTACTTTCCTTAAAGCAAGATTAGAGAAAAAAATTCCTTGCGAAAGTAGAGAAAATAATAGATTAAATATTCGCAACAGGCATCTCAAATTGATGCCAAAAATAAAATACAGTTGAGATTCAGCTGCCTCTCGGGAGTACGCAAACCAAAGCTCATAACCTAAGAAAAGATTATACAAAAAGAAATATCAATCACATTCTACCAACTTCAATTAATAGGCCCTAGAAGATTCGTTCACTTGGTATAGCATGGACATGGAAACTAATATAGATACAAAATGATTCAACCATTTATAATACTTTTAAGCCACTACAAAAACACATCTAAAGATGGAAACTTGCTTAATATACTAAAAAATATTTCGGAAAAAACTTGTCAGCCTCCCAACATCATAATACACTATCCTTCTTGAAAACTGAAGCTCAAATTTAGAGTAAAACGTGAAACTCAAATTCGATTATAATTAAAAAGTCAACTAGATTCAGTCTTGTCCACTTATCGTCTTTGGACGACCGAAAATCTTTGCATCCTTGTTTTAAATATGTTTTAGGAAAACAGGATACTGCAATCCTTAATAATATCAGCCCTGCGTCCTACTATCTACAGTATTTCCTTCATTTTTTTCAACAAGAGATACAACCGATGAGGAAATTTCGAGCTACAATAAGGTTAGCTCTGCTCAAACTTCATGCTAAAAGATTTATTTTAAGAAAAGAGAACTTCAAAACAGAAAATATTTGAAACAGAAAACAAACTCATTCATTAAGAAATTCACAACACAGCTTACCAAAATGCACGATTACCTTGTTTACAAGATCTCAGTATTAACAGCTCCAAATTCACACAAAAAATTAAAAAGAAAACTCAACAGATGGAAAAAATATACCGCAAAAACCACATTTGAAAAATTATCGCCGGAAATTTATTAAACGCACCTGAGAAGCGGTTAGGGAGCGAAGCAAGTGAAGAATATCAAATTATCGCCGGAAAATTTACTAGAAAATACACGAACGTTAAAAGAGAAGAACAGAGAGTCAGAGAGAGGGAAAATTTAAGGTCCTTCCATTAAGCAGAAAGCAACAACAGCTTGCACTGAGAACCTCGAAGCTGAGGAAAAATAAAAAAGGGAAAGGGGCAGAAAGGAAATTAGGCGTAAAAGGGTAGTCTTGTTATTCAATTTCAGTCTTAAACCAATTTGGACCGGTTCGTTTTGTACTGCGCCGATCTAGGGAATGGAATCTAATCGAACGAATGAGATTAATTGGTAAGAATGATCTGTACCGTTTGATCATACTCAGACAGAGAAATAAATACCTGTCGTCAGTGTAGGTGGTAGAATGGAATTTCATTTTGCTGTGTTTCGGAATGTGAGAAAACGTCTTTGGCTCCGCCCTGCTGTTCCTAGCTAAAATGCCCTAATATATAATGTCGAATATGCCCTCCATCATCTTATCAAATGACTACTGTACCCTTCTTTCGGTTGAGCTTTGCTCCATTTGTTTTTGCTGAATCTTCCCTCGTGTGCATTTTCGTTGATACATTTTTTTATAATAATATTTTCTTTCATATGTTTTTATAACAATAATATATTTATATATACTTTTAATTGTGAAATGAAAGATAACAAGGACAGGTATATATTATTTTATTTTAATGGATAAATATGCCAGGTAACTAAAGTCGAATTAATAGCAACTTTGGATGAGGTTAAATGGGGGCGCACATTATATTTGTTCAAGTACTGGGTTCCTGCCAAAATCTGGCATTTTTTGGTGTGGAAAAATTTTCTGAAGGGTCCAAAATATCATGAAGTGCTAGAGTTATGATATTTTGGGTAAATTGACAAAAACAGCCTTGTTTCGTCACGTTAAGCAATAATTACAAGAAAATAGGGTATGATTACCATTATTAAGCAGAACACTATTAAGAGAGTTATAGTAATCGCAAATTGAATACATATAATTTAATGTTTAGCATAGATATTTTTTGTGTTTCTTTTGATTGCAATTAAAAAAAATAATATATGAATAATTAATAAATATTTGTATAAAAATCAAAAACTCTAAAACAAACCTGTAATTTCAATGAAAAGTCAAAACTCACAATATCTGAAACAAAATAAAAATTTGATGCAAAACTTACAAATAATATATTTAAAAATATATATATAACTTTATTAAAATAAAGCCAATAATGATGTGCTATAAGGCTTGTTGGTTTCTTCTTTTTCCTTCAGCATAATTGATAATTGATTCATGAGACCATACAATACAAATGGGAATTGGAATTTTCTAGATCTCATCTGATATGATACCAGACCAGTGAGGTGAAAGTAAAACCAGGGGTTTTCCTCTTTAAATGGAAATGGAATGTCATCTCATGAGCTGAATTTTTTTCCCAAATGTCCAATAGTTTTATTTATTTTTGACATGCACACGCGGATTCCTAGTTTGCAACCAATCGAAGGAAGAAATTATGTGGCCATGTCCTTGCCAATTTTTTTGTATTGCCCTTAGTGTTGGGGTTGGCAAAAGTGGCGATTGGTTTTTACAAATTCAATGGACCGAAATCCGCGAGGAATTTTGACGAATAACATCGGCGTAGAATATTAATTATTAAATATTTTAACTATTGGAATTTCTAAAATTATATATATAAGCATAAGAATTATAGAATAACATGAAGAGAGCTAAATATAAAATTGTTGTGATTAGATTAGATTAGATTAATATTATAAATGGGATTGAAGGTGAGAATTGAAAGGATAAAAGAGTCCTTAAAAGCACGAAAGGGAGACAAAAGAAAACAGGGCTAGGAAAGTGTCAACGAGGGGACAAGAAAGAGGAATTCGAAGTGGGTTTTGCCGGGTGATGGGATGACTGGGACGTCTAATCCTTTCTTGATTACTTTTTTTTTTTTCATCATTATCCCTTTCTTTTTTATATATGCATGACTTTTTCTTCTCTCTCTACTTAATTAAAGTTGGTTCTAAAAAAATTAACAATCAGTTCGGTCTCAACCAGCATCATTAACTAATGCTCCCGGTCTAGCACGCCTATGGCTGGGCTGGGGCATACCAAAGCAAATCAAAATGCACGGCTGTTGAAGGAATGGTTGAATACGGCAAGCAAGCAGTGGCCAGTCAGCAGTGGGCGACCGAAGTCGGTTGCATTACCACACTAACATCACCATTTTTGTGGCGAATTCGTAAGCCATATGTTTAATTCCTAATGGAACTGAGTTATTGATGATCTCTTTCGTTAATTTATTATATATATTTTTCATATTTCAAGGTGAGTAGACAAAAAGTCAAAGTTATATGCATCCGTTCCACTATTCTGCTTTAATAAGACAAAGATAATTTAATTATTTGATATTGAGTAACTAAATTTATATCAATTAATTAGTGATAACCCCATCTTGCTTAAAACAAACTAATCAACACTTGAATTAGAGTGAATCACTTTTATAATATGTTGGTAAAACACTTTTAATGGCTTAATGTTATTGGAGTTGGAACTGTATTATTACCCAATTTATCTGTGAAATTTTAGTTAGAGTATAAATTCACGACAAATAATAGTAAAAATTTGTTCCATAATAATATTATATATAGAAGAAGAAGCGATGACGAAGATAACGATTGGAGGAACAATCATGGTAATGCAAATAATAATTAAAATTTAAAAATAATTTACAATAAAAATTAATAATGTTTTTTACTAACAATTGCACGAGATCTAACGTCTGAAATTGTAATACCGTTAAATAAATTTTATGAAATAAAAAATTTAATTGAAAAATCCAAAATATAGCATGGTAATGACACGATAATAAGTTAATAATTATGATAGCAACATAAAACGTAATTAAAATTAAATTGATGGTACACAATGTATAATGCACTTCTCTTTAAAATTTAAATTAACCTATTTATTTTCATCTCCTTCCCTCAAAAAAAAGTTAAAAATACAAATTTTTATACACGTTTTATTTGCATAAATTGATATAAAAGTACTAAAAATAAAAGCTCGTGTTAATCAAACAATTTAATTATTATGTATTTAAAGTTTAATTAAAAACAAAGACATTCTCGATAGAATTACTCTCAAATAAATTACAAAAATATGTATAATTAGTTTATTCTTTTATAAAAACAAGTATTGCTTGAATGATCGCTAAAATTGAAAGGATTGAAATCAATTGTATTATACAAGTGTTTAATACAATCACTTTAATTAACAAATTAACATATAATTATAAATATGTCTTATAAAAATGAATTGACATTTAACATATATATATGTTCAAACGTGCATATACTAAAAAAAAAAAAAAAAGGATGACGATGCGTTAAACGTGTCTGTCATTGACATTTAACATATATATGTTCTAAAAATTTAAAAATACGAAATTCATAATTATATTTATCTAACAAATAAATCTATAATTTTTAATATTTAAATAATTTATTTGACTTCCATTTTTTTAATAAAAATTAAAACCTGATATAAATGTATGAATGATGAATGTTGTGTTGTGACAATGACGGTGGCCAACTCAATTATTTAACCAAATAAATTTCGTGTGCCCGACTTTACTATTCATACACAGGTTTTGCGGGTCTGTTCGGCGACCGAGTGGGACCCAATGCCGGACGTCCTCCGTTTTTGCATTCGCTTTCTTTCTAACCATAGTTTAACCATAGATCATAACCGCGGTTCAAGTTCAAGTTTCTAAATAATTATAATTTCAGTTACCGTCAACTCTGATTTTTCAGAAGTTAATCAGAGCCGTTTGATTTCTTCCTCAACCATTAATAATTTAACACGTATATGAACTTTTCGAAGCTTAAGCTGACAGTAGTCCGTGATTGACTGACATGATAAGGGGAATCGACGTCAATGGAGCTGTGACTGCCAAAAAGGGATCCACTCTATCACGCTGCCGTATCATAGCCTACTGTTTACGTGTGATAGGATGCGTACGTATACCGCGATCGTTGTTTCTCTACGGTTTTTGACTTTACAGTTGGAAAGGTTGTTGGAGTCTAATTAATCTTGTGGCCTGTAAAAAGGCGACAAGTGTCGAAACGACCCCCAAATTTCCAGTTTTATCCTTCCCTGAATCATTCGTTTTTACATGGGCTTGGGCCCAAATGTCATGACGTCTTGTCAATCAATTCAAATGGGCCAGGTATTGAACACAGCTGCGCACCTTGTGCTCTTCTTATGGATTCGTTGTCTTGTCAATCATGATATGATATCATATCGTTTCGTATATATTCTTTGAATGATAATGAATTAAATTATGCGTAGTTGCCAATTTCATTAGACGGGTACCATGCAAATCACCCATTTAATTTTCTCGTACCCTTCCCTATTTCTGAAGGACTGACTTAAGTTAGTATTAAATTAAAAATTTGTAACTTTAATATTTCAGATTTTGTGTTGGGAGTTTTAAAATTGAGTTCCAAATTTTTCTGATGGAATCTGTGCAAAATATAATTTAAGTTTAATATTATTTTATTGAGTGGATACAATTATCTACCATGAAAGATCGATATTAAACGGGTTTAACACAGGAAGTCAGTCCAAAGAAGAGAAAATTTTTTTAAAAAATATTGGTTCTTATATTACTGTTTGATCCAAAAATTTAAATTAATAGTAAGAGTGTAAATAATAATATTAAATTTTGATAATTAAATAGTAATAACTAAAAATTTAACAATAATAATATTTTGGGTGAAAGATTAATATAAAAAATTTTAAGTTGTATCCCTATTTTTTAATTTTTTAAGTGATGTAATACTTAAATTGGTATTATCATATTAAATATTTTTTTGGTAAAAATAAAAATGAGATGCTAATTTTGTAATACATGCTGGGAAGTGTATCATGAAATTTTAACTATTATGCTAATTAAAATCAAGTCAAAATACGAGATTTACAAAGTTTTAAATACATAAAACAAATATTAAAAATATGAATTATTAATTTTTTTATTTTTTTTTTTAAATCATAAGACTTTGTACAATAACATAATACTAGTACTATACTAATCCGTGGGAATTAATTTATCAAAAAACTTTTATAAATAAAAATACTTGTGAATAAATTATTAAGTAAGATGTAATCCAAACCTTTAAATAGATTGTTTATCTGGTGAATCACTAAATTAGTATTCGATTCATTAATTTTTGGATTTTTTTCAATTCATTTTGATTAAAAAAAAAAAAAAAAACATAAATATCCATCCGATGCAATTAACTAAAAATAAATAAATTTTTATTTAATCTGCTGTAAATTTCAAAAAAGTTATAATATCAATTTATTAATTATTAAATAATTAAAATAATAAAAAAAACATAAGATATTATAAGAAAAAATATATTAATAATAGAAAACACAAAAAGACAAATTTAATATTTTATAATAACAATCATTCCACAAATTATCAATCATTTTTAAATAAAGTCCTAGATTTTTTTATTTATTTTTAAATAATAAAATTCATAAAATAAAAATGTAAAAAAGGATAAGAATATGGGCATAGACTAGTAATTATTTTATATATTAGTCAATTCATAACTGAGGCTTAATTTTGTTATGATTCAAATATTAAACTATTTATTGTATTTTCTTATTGTAAGGAATTTAAAAAATATATATATTATTTCATTTTTTTTTAAGGATTAGCGTAGGGTTTTGTGAATTGATAATGCAATATATATAGATTTCAATTTTTTTAATTCAATAAGATCCATCAATTCACCAAATCTATAAAATACGGATTTTAAACACCCCTACCTTTAAGCAGTTCTATGTCGTTCCTAAATGGGATTGGACAGCGAGACCATGAAAACTAATCACCAATATGCAAGAAATGGGCTTCTATGTCCTTCCCCCGAGTGGTCCAATTCCCCTTAAAAGCCCAAAGACTGATCGGCCCATGCTAATTGCCAATCACATGAAGCATCGGGAGAATATTTTCTTTTGGCATAGTTATGACTTACGAATAGTACTCAGTCGGAAATTCTAAAATTATAACCTGTTTTTGTATCAGCTATATTTTCATCTAGAATGATTGAGGCAGACCCAGGCTATAAATTGAATTTATTATAAAAATGCCCGACCAGCCCTTTAATTAACGATAAAAGAAATTAACAATATTTAATTAAATAAACTATTTATAACAATAATATTTAGATAAAATAATTAAATAAGAGGTGGACAGATAATCATAATGCTTAGGTTGAAAATCATGATTCCATTTTATCAGAATCTTTTTTATCATTATTTTTTTTTCTTAATTTTGTCACTTTAAAAAGTAAAGTATGGTGTCTTAATTTTTTTTTCATATTTTATTTTTATTCTTTTGAGTTATTCACTTGGCATTAACCTTTTTAAGCACTAGAATACTCATGAATATGACACTTCAGCATTCATTACATTGTTATTATATCTCTTTGGAAAATGCCCATTTGATGCTCAAGGTATTGGCACATAGATTAGCATAAAAAACCATTTTCTTGTTTATAGTTTCTCTAATGGGCTTTCCTGCTGCCCATTTTTTATTGGCTTCATACGTTTTTCCCCGCTGGGAAGATTCACTTAGAAGGATTAAACCATTGCACAAAATTAGAATTAAAACCTAAGATTTAGCATCTTCTACTTGTAGAGCAATCTTAGATGCACTACCCTTGGCTACCACAAATATATTCCATCTCCTTAGTGGCTACAGTATGCATTTTGCATATTTCTTGTCAAATCAACAATCAGGTAAAAACTATTGTAATACTGTAATCAAATCAATTGGCAGCAAAAGGATTGACTCTTCGAAAATAAAATCAACTTATTTTAGGTTTAAAAATTAAGAATAGAGGTGTTAAATGGATAGAATCAGTATGATAAGGACACCCAATAAGAATGATACGAGAGTCTAAATGGGCACATGCTGAGTTTGTATTAAGCTTAGATTTTGTGAAGTAATGGTAGGGTATGGAATAACCAAAAATATTAAATAAGATTCTCTCTCTAAGGATGAGAAGAGAATAAGCAGCCAAACTGCATAATACATGGTATAAAATATATGGAGGAATATATTTCATAACAAAGTTTGCTGGTTGGTATGTTTGATTTGATTCGAAAGTCTATAATCTTAGTACTGACTTTCTGCAAGCAAATTTTTTACATACAATAACTCAGAGGGGATGAATGGTCCCAAATGAAAGTGGTAAAATGTGGGATTGGAATAAACATTGGATAATTGTATCTAGAAAAGGTTGAATTCCGCTATCCATGACAATATCCAAAGCAAAAATTACAAAATACAATACCCCTTTCATTTTCAAGGATTTTGTGGTTATCCTCATATGGTCCCATAGATAAAATTTTCCTTATTAATTTTAATGAGGATAATATCAAAGGGAAACAACCAAGAAATTGCTGAACTATGAAGGGAATAATGGCTATTTCAGCTAAAGACTGCATGTATTACCCTTCTTGGGAAACAAGCCATTGTTACTTGGTCTAGTGGATAAAGATCTCTGAACATCATTCAAAAACGCAAAAATGACCTATCTCATATGGGTTTGGACCTCTTATTGGAAATCCTGTAAAATACTGCAAATTTAATATAGCTGTAATCAAGTTAGATGATGCAAACTAAGTGGATTTTCACAAGGTGGCTGAGAAGTGAGAAGGTCCCCGTCATGAATTGAAAAACAGGGAATAAGTTGTAAGGTTTTTGAGGGCTTTAGGGCTTTCATAAAGTCAATGACAGATGAATTCTTTACCTGTGCGATTGAAATTCGAATTCCACACGGCACATCTTCCAAGACTAAGATGGCAACCGTTTTGCTTTGCTATGAAGTGCATTGACTTAATACTGAAGGCATTGGTTTCTCATTCCATATTTTTATGGTTGGCGTTTCTATTTCTCTATTCCATCTTGTACTGTTTTTTAAACTCTAGTTTTACTTCATTAAATCGCTTAGTTGAAAGCAGAAGGGAAATGTGTTTTTTTGTTTTCTTGTTTTGATCTTGGTTGGATTGTGTTATATTGTCCGTTTGGAACTCAAAGGGTCAAAGAAATGGTCCCTATGAATCAATTCCCTCTTTCAGTGCCCCTTTCTCCGGAAAGTGAACATGAAAATCAACTAAGAGAAATCTTTTTTTTCTTTTTCTTCCTTTCCTAAAATTTATTATACTTTAGTGAATTAATTTTGAAATAATATATTTTATGATAATTTATTATTTAAGAGGTAAAAAAAATATATACAATAAGATATTTTTAAATAAAAACGCTTACGATTATAACTTATTTTATCATTCGTTAATTAGTCATTGTTAGTGTATCTTATTATTAATTAAAATTATAATTATAATTTAAATTAATAAAGATTATCTTCTTGATTCTACTTGAACTACAAAATAATCAAGATTCTAAAATACTAACGAGTAAATCCAATTAAATAGAACTTGAATCTCAAGAAGTAGAAATGCATAAAAACTTGATAAGGTTATGGGCATCCATTGCCCCCAAGATTCACAAAACAATAGTAAGTATAAGAAGTATACAAAAGTAACAAAGTAAAGCAAAAATGCTAGCTAATAACGATTGTTTCATTTCTCCTCAATTGTTGGCTTTTCTTGTCCATTTTGCATCTGCTCTTTGCTGCAAACTTTTCACTGCCCATCATAGCAAGCAAGCAAACCAAAGCTTTCCTTCATGCTTAGCACCGAACAATTGGCCGGGGCCCAACTTTTTCCGTACTGTGGCCTGGACATGAGGACATTACATGTACCTTTACACGTACCTCCAATCCACTTGTCTTTATAAATTTCCCCAACTCCTCTCTTCCATTCCCACAAAACCCTTCATTTATTTTCTTTAGTTTAATTAAGCTCCTTTCTCCTCCATTTCCTTTCCCTATTTCTCTTAATGCATATGAGAGAAGGATCATATTTTTCATCAAGTAATTTAGGACATATATCTGATGGAGAATCAGGATTTTTCGCCACCTCACGGGGATGCGTCTCGACCATCCCTTGGATTCCCTCTTGGCACAGCACTCTTGTTGATAGTCATATTCAGCTTGAGTGGGATCTTCTCTTGCTGCTACCATTGGGAAAAGCTAAGATCACTCCGGCAATCGTTCTCCGAGGAGATGGATCCCGAGGCTGACATTGGAGGATCACCCTCGATATCCAAGCCTGCCCACATGGTAATTTTTTTTGCTCGTCCTTTTGATGATGAAATGGAAAAACAGAGTAGTTTTTATTTTTGTCAAAGTTCATTAGTTACTGCAAGAACTCAACTCAAACTCACTTTTTGGTTCATTAATTTTTCTTCTTTTATCAGGATTCGACGAAAAAACAGAGCCAAAGTTTGCCAGTTTTAATGCCAGGAGATGAGATCCCAAAGTTTATAGCATTGCCATGCCCCTGTGAGCCTCCTAGAGAAGAGAAGATTGTTGTAAAAGTTCAACAGCCGCCCAAGTTGCCTCGTTTACCAGTACCCATGTATTAGGATAAGTAGAGATTGATCTTTTGCTGTATATATATATTTACAATTTAATTTAGTAAAAAGTTAAAAAAAAAAGAGAAGCTTTTGCTATCATTTTTACCAGCTTCGCCAGCAGAATTATAGATCATCATTTCCATTTGTAATTCTGAATCGGTAAATTTGAAAAGTTCCAACGCTTGTCTTCCATTTGTCATTTATAAAAAGACCTGCAATTTGCAGTGATATTCATGGAGTTTTACAGTATACTTTCCAAAATAAATCTACTCTCTTGCAAAGATATTACTAGTAAAATTTGATGCGTCTGCCGGCCATGCTCTTGGAATCAACAGTAAAATGTAGTGATTACTTTGAGTGTAAACTGAAACTAACCAAACCATGTAAGGATCCCTCTCAAGTCGTTCTGAGTAATATCAATATTAATTACATAAATGGCCAACAACTGATCATTTCTTAAGATAAAAACAAGGCTATCTGAGATACTGATAGTTAAATTAGGTGATGTCCAATACATTTATCAATTATTTTGGCAATTTTTTTTTTATTAAAGTTTTCATTTTAGTGAGTGATTGTAAAAGTGAAAGACTTCGTATTATCATCGTTTTCAATGAAAACTAAATAATTTTATGAAAATTTTATTTTTAAAATCCCTAATAACCCTACTAAAGACTAATAAACACTGTTCTATATGCAGTAATAATTGAATAATTGGGTTTGAATAACTTCCTATTGTTATTGTACTCGAAATGAATAGATTTGGACAGATTAAATTGATGAAAGATAATATAGAAAATTGAAGATGAATTTCTATCAACAATCCAATCCAATCCAAACACGTGGCAAAACACTTTCCAAGTTTCGAATTAATTTATCGTTTCTTCTCTCTTTCTTTCCATTCATGACCTAATTTTTCAACTAAAACTGCTCCAGTACTACTAATTTGTACGTGATGATGTAAGTTGTGTTTTGCTTTTCATAACTTTTGTTGTCGTTGTTTCTTTGTGCTTCCAGTTTACGATTTAATTATTCTGTCGCCATTCATAAACTATTGTATATGCATAGTCTCTATGGATTTTGACGGACTACCATCCTTATCCGTCCATCACACTCACATAAGAAGTGGGCAACCACACATTGTATTCTCAACCAAAATCAGATTTCATATTTATTTTTATTTGCTGTATATGTTGCAAAGGATTGTAGTTGGGTCATTGACACGTAGCATGGCATGATTCGAGTACAACAATTACTTTATAGATAGATCAATAGATGAGAAACTTTTATAAAAATTGATGTGACAGAACGATATTATTATCATTCCCATTGGTATTTTTAGAATATAAAAAAAAGAGAGAGACGAGCGATAATAATGTAATGAAATTGCATTAGTTATCAATGTCACGTTAATATATATAAAAAATTATATTTATAATATTGTTGATTATTGTTATTATTTTAATTTTGAGTAATATTACGTATACAAACTCTTATACAAGTTATTTTATACAAAATAAAATGACTATAGTATAGTATATCATTATTATATGTACTATAATTTCATGGGTGTAAAATAAATTTTAAGGGAGTATGATAAAATGAATCTTATATATAGGATATGTTGTAAAAAATAGAATATGATATTGTTATATCAATTTAATATAATTGTATAAGTAACCTATATTCCTTAATGCTAATTTGTATTTTGAGGTATGTATAGGATAATATAGGATTTGAGTACGTGAAATTTAAAAAAAAAAATTATTATATCAATTAGTATGAATAAAATTTGTAAAAAAAAAAAAATTGATTGCTAATATTACTATTTAATTGAACAAACACAATTATTAAAATATTTGATATCAAAATTTGCATTCCTTCTATATTCCAATGCCAATAGAAAATTACATCGTTTAATTTTAAATAGATTTTAGATCGAAACAAGATAATTTCATAGTAATGCATAATTTTTCTATAATAATAATAATAATAATACAACATTTCTTGCATTTTCATGATAATATTTATTTTTCGCCCATGCCTTGTGGCACATAATGACATTTAAGTGATGCAAGAGTAGTTTCTCCACCTTCTTTTATTTCTTGCTTCGTATAGATATTAGTTCACGGAATCATAATTTATTTATCAGAATTTTGAATTTTTTATTAACTGCTTGTCCATAATTTATTTTAAAAATAATAATATTTCATTGTAAAATAATAAATATTAAAAAGTAACACTTTTATTAAAAAATATGCACGGTTTTTATTAATTGTTCCGTTAATAAAAATATAAAATTTCTTTTATACTTTTAATTATATTTGTTTCACACATAATTTATTTTTAAATATGTATATATGTATTAATGAGTTAGAATTTACTAAAACAAATTATATGTTAAAGAAATAGGTTCACAATAAAAATAATTTTTATTACCATTAACAAATTATAATTTAAAAATAATTTTTTTAT
>JAWDEX010000020.1:4806053-4819000 GCA_035221805.1 Trichilia hirta
TGTTAAAGAAATAGGTTCACAATAAAAATAATTTTTATTACCATTAACAAATTATAATTTAAAAATAATTTTTTTATCGTTAATCATGATAATTATTTTACTCCTATTTTTTTTTTTGTTATGCACTATTTTGCTTACTTGAACGTCGGAGTTTATTCATTGGTAATCCGGTTTCACTCTTATCTCTTTTTTGTGTGATTTCAAGTAATTTTCAAAGAGGTTCTACATCGATCCCAATAATAAATTTATGTGATATGTTAAATCTTTCGTTCCTAAAAAATTGGAATATCAACAAATAAACTTTTAAATACTATCAGAAAGTGGAATATCAACAAATAAACTTTTAAATACTATCAGAAAGAGAAGATTTTAAAAACTATTTTTCCTTATATCTTAGGTGCTAAGGAAGTTTAAACCCCATTATATATAAGGGGTTGGTTTGAATTTCTTTTCCTTAAAGTTCTAATATGCAATTCCAAAGGGGGTTGAATTTGGTTTTTAAAGTTTCTTAATCTAATTAATAATTTTAATATTTTAAAAACTTGCACACTTCAACTCAAGTGAGCAATCACAAGTTAAAAAAATAAGGGATAGAGAAAAACGTACACAATGATATATAGTAATTTAGTTAATTTTACCTACGATCACTCTTTTAAGGCTTTAAGGCTTGTTTAAAGTTTTTTTACCGAGCAAACCTTTTAATCAAAGGTTTTCAAATTTACAAATCGGAGATTTTTAAAAGTTTACTTTCAAACTTTAACAAACTTAAAGTGAAAAAAAGTTTTCAATTACTTTTATATAAATATAATGAGAAAAAGGATCGAGTAGAATATCCTTTTTACAATGTTTTCCTAAGAAATTTTGAATGAATTAAATAATTAGGGTTTTGATTCTATAAATTTGTTAAATAAAAGCTCAAATAATGTTTAAATGAGAGTAGGATATGTTTGCTGTTTGTTTCCAAGTGTTCCAACAAGTTCAAAATAAAAACAATTGAATTTATATAGAAAACTGGCCGTTAGAACAATGCATCGATCAATTATGACATGTATGTCGGTCGACCTCATTTGAAAACCCTTTATTTTTGATAATTTATTTTGTTAAGAATTTTAATTTTAATAATTATTTTTACTTCAATAATACTTTAGTATAATTGCATATTTTTAATATTTTAGTAAAATATATATTTTATATAGTAATGTTAATTGTATTTTTTGTTAGAAATATAACTTTTACTACTATATTATTAAAATAGACATATATTTTATAAATTTGCTAAAAAAATGTTATAAATTTTTAAAAAAATTTTTAAAAATTTTTAATTTAAAGTAAATTCTTAGTTACTCTCTTGACGAGAAAGTAGATTTTTTTTATTTATTGAGAGTAAATTCTATTATAAATTTTTAGTAGATCACTAACTAGTATGTATTTTTAATATTAAAAGCCAAAAAATAATCATGCTATAATTTTTAATAAAATTAAGTAAAATTAATTTAAGTTTAGTTAATGCAAATCATAAGTTTTTTGCCGTATAAGCCTGCGTGACTGAAAGATCAGAAGAAGAAGACAATAAAAAGATAATGTCTAGATTTTGAAAGCCCTACTGCCAAAATTGAAATTGGTCCCTAAAGGGACGGATAACAAATTTGTTTCTCTGTATGAACAGCGACAAGACCCAGCCTGGCCCTAATTATTTTTTAAATAATTAAATAAATTTAATTAATTAAAAATAGTGTGTGACAAGTCGGATTTGTAAACGTACGGATAATAAGAAATACAAGACGTCAACAATGGGACCCATCTCATCACCTAATAACATGCTTTTAAACGACAATCCCTAGTGGGTTCTTAGACGTTTTATCCAAAAAGTGCTTGATGACGTAACTTTTTACTTTTAGTTTTAGTTTTAAATAATTTTTTTAAGTGTTCCCTTGTATTAAGAATACGGGTGACAAATCCAATAAATTGATTAAATTTAACTCAATTTAAATACAACATTTTTTTTTTTAATCAGAAAAAAATTTTTATACTCAATTACTATTACGATATTAAGCTATATACGAAATCAGGTACTCACTCTTGAGGTGCGTATTACAGATTACATGGCACTCATTATGTGTCAACGAAGACTTATGGACAGGGATCACACGCTAGGTACTAAATATAAGATAAAATCTTGGTTGTCCCAGACTCTTTTGAAAAATATAATCCTGAAAATTAAACACGAGACAAATGTTAAGCAGCCGTTACATCATACCTAATTACTTTGGCTACACCCCTTGAGGGCTAATATTTATTTGATATAAATATGATATAATTTATTATTTATATTAAAAAATATAAATATAAATATAAATATAATTATTATATAATTATTCGTTTAGATACGATTATCTGTTTATACACGATTATCTATTTAGATACAATTATTTATTTAAATACAATTATTTATTTAAACACGATTATTCATTTATATTGAATTACTCATTTAAATACGATTACCATACAAATATTTATTTAAATTATAATAAAAAATAAATATATTTAAAAATAAATTATACAATTAATTAATTTATAAATAAATTTAATTAAGAGAATAAAATTTATTTTATTATTTTTAAATTTATTAAAATATTAATATCTATTTAAATATTATTCATTTAAATACGATTATTCGATTAAACACAATTATTCATTTAGATATAATTATTCAATTAGACACGATTATCTATTTAACTAATCGTGTTTTAAATAAATAAACGGATTCAGAGGATCAAACACGAATCCGATACAGTTATTATTTATTCGACACGAATACTACTCATTTATTATTCGTAATAAATTTTTTAAATCCGAATCTATTTAACTGCTCATATTCGTGTCAAATAATTATATTGCGACCCAAATTATCACATTTAATTCAGAACATGCTTGATATTGCAAACTTCTATATAATCTTAAAAATAAAATTATAAAAGATATTTAATAATATTAATTTTATTAAAATTTATTTATTTTAAAATTAATATTAATATTTTTATATCAACTTACCAAGTCATCGTGTTAGTATAAAATTTTCATATAATCACATATATATACTAATTATATTATATTAATTTATATAAAAAATAGACATAAAAAATTATATTTTTAGTATGATTAATAAAAAATAATAAAAATATATTAAATATTTTTATTTTTATTTTTATTTTGAAACACAAAGAAATTAATACAATATTAAACAAAGCTTTATAATAACCCTAACTATTTATTAACCTTTTATTAAATAATTAAATGTTTAATTTCGTTCACTAATCATGCCTTTAATAATGTCTGCGGTGAGAAATGATGATTTGGAGAGAATAAAGGGTTTGATGTGTTTGATCTTTAAAAGACCAGAGCCTGATAAATTGCCCCTATATTTCTCGTAGCTACGAAGATCTTTTCCTGATGTTAAGTAACGCAAAAATATATTAAAAAATTATTCCAATTATTAAGAATGGCCGGCTCAATGGACAATCCGACGACGGCGATTCGAAGAATAAATTATTTAACCCAACCAATTAAAATTTTTAATTATATTATTAATATCTAAATTTTCCCTAACAAAAAATTCAACAATCATATAAATTTCACTGTTATTATTAATATAAGAATAGTCTAAAATAGTATTCAATTTTAAATGACTCTTGAAAAATTACTTAAAATAAAAGAGAACAAACTAAAAGTGAAGTTAGAATACCGATATATAAATTTTGACGTTCAAGTCAGTGGATCATCAAAAATCAAATTAAAAAAAGACAATAAAATAAAAGTATTTAAGTTATTTACCAACTCAAGACAATGGGTTCGAAAATATTTATAGTGAAGGTTAGCCACAGCTATTTGAACTCTGTTTTTTCTCTCGAAAGGTTAGAAAAAGAGAAGAGGATCCCTTTTCATGTAATGATTTCACCATTTATAAGGTCTTGGTATATATAAGCATCAAAGAACAAGAGCCTGATTAGACAGAATATGGCATGGTCATCCGACAGATCCTTTCACCACTTTTTTATGTCAACTTAAGATAGCGCAATAAATGCCTACAGTTTGTAGGACAAGATGCCTCTTAATGTGATGAGACGTTTAAGGTCGTTCTTTGAAAAATGTACCCGCTTTCTCTCATTTAATTTTTTTGTTTTTGAAATGTTAAAATTAAGTTGCCTCGGTAATCAAGATATCAGTCGGGATACTGAGGTGACTGGATGGGGGTCAGGTCGCTTGCATAACAACAGTCGAAAATGAAAAATACAGGATCGATAAAAGTCGTCAATATAAGCTCTCCAAGTTTTAACTGTCGTAAAGCGAGAGTGAAAATTTAAATGGTTCTGATTTATTGAGACAATTCGATCTTCTGACTTGGATGCTTTAGTATTTCGAGCAGCTAACGGTATTCATTAAATATAAATGCTTTAATTTTCACCCGTTATTTTTTGAAAAGACCTTACTGAAATATTATGCTAACTGTTGATGTTTAAATTTTTTTGAACAAAACAACCAGCGCACCACACATATTTTACTGTTACTGTTGATATAAGGACCATTCAAAGTAGTATCCAACTTTGGACAATGACTCTTGGTGGATTACCTAAAATAAAAAAAAGGAGCTAAGAGTGAATCTAAAATATCGGTATATAAACTCTGACACTCAAGTCAGTGAATTATCAAAGATCAAGTTAAAGAGAGACAATAAAATAAGAGTGTTTAAGTTATTTACCGATCCGAAATATTGGGTTTAAAAATATTTATAATGAGGGCTAACTATCGCTAGTTGAACTCCGTTTTTCTCTCGAAAGGTTAGAAAAAGAGAAGAAGATTTCTTTTTGTGTAGCGATTTTACTATTTATAAGGCATTTATTCGTGTGAGTATTGGAGAACAGAAGATTAATTAAACAGAATACAGCATGGTCATTCGGTAGGTCCTTTCACTACTTCCTTATGTCGGACTAGGGTGGCGCAATAAATACCTATAGTTTATAGAACAAGATGCCTTTTAATATGATGGGATGTTTCAGGCTGTTCTTTGAAAAATGCTCCTACTTTTTTTATTTGATTCTTTAATTTTTAGAATATTAAAATTAAGTCACTTCGGTAATCAAGATGTCAGTCGGGATACCGAAGTGACTGGATCCAGATCAGATCGCCTGCATAATAATAGTCGAGTACGAAAAATATACTATCGATAAAAGTCGTCAATATATTTTAATTTTATAAATATTAATAAAATAAATATAATAAAATATTATTAATAATATTTATAACATATTATAACTAAATTACATACTCATTTGTTTTCAAAGGATAAATACGATTTTCTTTTCTTTTCTTTTCTTTTTTTTTTTAATTATAGGTTTCATTAAGTTATTGTTTATAAGTTAAATAAGATTTCATATCTTTATGATATTTCCCTTTTCTTTCTTTAATTTTATTCGCCTTCGTTAATTAGTTGATGTTTGTTTAACAAAAAGAAAGAAAGAAAAAAATTCATTCGTCATAAGCTATTAGGGTTTGATGGCTTTGAGCATATTTGAGAAAAATTATTTTTTTTTTATTATAGGAGGAGCATTCAAAAATATATATATATAATGATTACGTTGCAAATGATATTAATCCTCTTACAATAGCACTATTTTGTTATGGTGAATTGAAAATCTTCCTGAGATTATATTAAAATTAATTAAACCCCATCAATTATAAACACATTATTGTGTCTGAAAAAAAGGAATAACACAATATATGTTAATTAATTAATGTTATCTACGTATAATGGCATGCCTTGATGTTGATACATTTGGGTATTTAAATCACAAGAAATCAAGCATATGATGACATGCTCTAGTGGAAATCCATGAAAAATGTTAGGTAGATTACATCATAGTTTAGCTTAACATAGTTTTTTTCTAGCATTTTTTCCCGTGCTTTCCCTTATGATGTTTATATATCATTTAGGTACATAAATAGTTTGCTTATTTATAGTAAATGATGACTAAAACACACTTAGTATTGTAAAGATAATTTTCTTATTTTAATAAAATTTAGAGACCCATTTAGGAATAGATAAATAAATTATATTATTTTAAAACATATAAAATAAATAGTATTTTTTGTTTACAAACTAATGTGATACATTATTATTAGTTAATAATAATAAATAATATAAATTAAGAGATAATCAATATTATTATATCTTGCACGGTTTGTACATAAAAATTTGTATAAGAATTTTATATATTTTAATATTATTTTATAAAATACTAGGGGTTTAAATGGTAATTACACACTTGAAAGCATCTTAAAATGCTTTCCAAGTAGATAGCTTAGTTTATTAGGTAGGCAAGTGCCATCATCTTTTGATCTAATACTTGATTGTGGTTTGAGTGAAGTGACCAAATCATCAATCAATTTTAAAATTGCTATGGACATGAATTTGTCATATTTTAGTATTAAAATCCAGAATGGTCATGATGAGTTTTCACTAAAATAAAAAAAATAGAAATTTGGCTTTAATACTATTAATTAAGGAAATGTAACATAAAATTTAAAGAAAAAAGGAGATTATCTTTATCCAATTGATAATTTAGAGTGGTTAAGCATACATTTTTATATTCTATTAAATAATTTTAAATAATAAAATATATATGCATAATTTATTTCATGATGGTTGAAGTGAAAATATACCAAACATATTATTTTAAGAATAAAATTCCCAAGGAGCTTCTCTTCAAAGCACTTATAAATTATGTATATGTTTTCTTTTGAAAAATATTCTCAAGACACTCTTGTTTAATACTAAAATAGAGTATAAAATGTGAATAGATGTAAATATTTTGAATGTCAATGGCATATTTATCTATTTTTATATCAAGTTTAAATATGAGATTATATTTTTTTAATTAAGAAAAACAAAAACTAATACTTTTCTATTTGTAACTTTACAAAATTTACATTTAAAATAATAAATAAGGCATCTCCAAAAATAATAATAATAATAATAATTTTCGCTCATACACATAAATAAAACTATATTTGAGAGAATTTTATTTACAATTTATGATATATATGCATATTCAATTTTTGAAGAATTGTTGTGAAAAGTAAATATACGACTTTGATAAATTTAAATAATAAAATAGATTTAACATGAAAATTTAATTATGATACGTTGGTTGATGAATATGAAGGAGAGAGAGTCATAAAAAAAATAATTGTATAGAGATATTAAATTTTTTTTTTTTTGATAATTATTGTTTTTAAAGGCGTATATTCGAAAATTGGAACAGAGTACATGCATGAATGGTTTTATTGATCTTTGAATTTTGTTAAAATATACTCTAGAAATATATGTCAATAATGTTTATATGGTAATTATAGGTGTTAGTAATTTAGAGCATTTAAAATATTTATTTTATTAAAAATAAATATAAATTAAAATATAGTAGTTATTATTTATTATTTTAACTTTTGAAAATATATATTTAGTTTAATATGACTACTCTGTTCCCAATTTATTTATTTCATCCTTTCATAATCTAATAAATATTTATCACCTTATTTAATATGTATTTTTAAAATAAGTAACATTATTTTATTTATTTATCAATAATATTATCGGGCTCAAATTTTCTATTACAAAATAGAATTTAAAAGATATAACAAAGGCTTAATATGTATTTATTGGATGTTAAATTTTAAAAAATTTTATTTTACTATTTAATAAATATATACTATTTTATTTAAATCGTATTTTTTAAATAAAAATTTTAGAATAAATATCATTACTCTTTTCATTAATTATATGCTATTTAAAAGTAGATTAAGATTTAGAAGCCCATTAAAGCAGGCCTATTAGATGGCTAACGTTGGGCATGAGACGGGTCCTCAGAACCTCGCTCTTTAAGCTACAGATATCTTTACCATAGATGCCCAGGCCATCACAAATTTCAAAAGGGAATTGTCATCCTCTTTTCCCTCCCAGAACCCACTTACCGTTTGCAAAAATGTCAGAGAGAAACTCCTTTATCAACATAGAGCTACGCACACGACTCCGCAGATCTCCTAGGCTTCTCCACCATCAACAAAACCAACCAGAATCAGTAAATCCAGGTACCCGCAAGTCTAAATTCTCAAATAATCCCGTACGACATTCGAATCCTCATCTCACCTGCACAAAGTCTGATTCTCAACCCCAAACTCGCAAAGATGGCCCCAAAACGAAAACATCTGATACATTGGATAGATCCGATAATGCATTGAGAAGATCTCTGAGATTAAACGGTGGGGTTGATGCATCTCTGGGTCTAAGACGGTCTCCGAGGTTTTCTAATAAGCTGATTGCCAAAGAACTTGTCAAGAAGAGCGGAAGCGATAAGCCTAAGAGGATTAGTGAAGATAAATTGAAGAAACGTATTGAATGTGTTTCGAATAAATGCAAAACAAAAAGTGAAGTGGGCGTCGGTACTTGCGAGCAAAGGGAGGTGAGTAGGTTTAGTGTTGTACTTGGTTTGAATGCGGTTCAAGCGAAAGGAGCAGAAAGGAAGGAGGGAGATGAGGAGAAAGGAACTGAACAGATTAAGGTTAACAGAAAAAGAAAACGTAGCGAGGAAGGTAAAGAGAGTAGCAAAATTCATGGGTGGACAAAAGAACAAGAAATGGCTTTGCAAAGAGCTTATTTTGCAACGAAGCCAACTCCTCATTTCTGGAAGAATGTTTCTAAGCTGGTATTATGCTTTTCCTTGATTCATTTTTGGTATGGTAACAATCTTCTTCTAAGATAAATGTATGGAAGCGTTACTATTCAGCATTAGTTTGCTTTATTTTCAATGATTTGACTTTAGTAGATTGCAATGCAGCGTATGTAGAGTAAATTGAAAATTGTCAACGTTTGGAGTCTTGAAACTGAAACAGTGATCAAACTTGATTGAAGAGATGCTTGATTAGTTATTTAGGCCCAAAAAATTAGTGTCTTAGCGATTGAGGAAAAGTGAGGTCATAGGTTTAATTAATGGTTTCACAATTCCTAAAAACAAGACTGTCTTGGGAATGATCTTTGTATTTTAGGTCTCCGTCTCGTTTAATCTTGTAAATTTACTTTCATTTAAAGCAGATTCAACCAATGAGATTGTCTCTCATGAGTCAGGTGCATTCTGGTGCCTATCTGTCACCGTTAGCTGGATTTTTCCTTGCTTTGTTTGAATATGGCCGTTGGTTTTATTCTTGTGGAAAGCACCCTTGTCAAACTCTAGAAAAATAATTGGTCAACATGCCAATGGTGAATTCGCCAAGCTTAATGTTGATCAGGTATTGTTATTCTTGATCGCTGAGCTGGGAATTCATTGATTAACTTAAAGTAATTTGTGAAGTGTGAAGCTATCCCACCTCCATTTATTACAAACAATTGAAGGTCAACAGCTGAATCTTTGAGACTGATAGGAAAATGGAAACAAATTGAAACATCGAGTTTTGGTATGAAATTGTTAGAGAATGCTTCATACTTCTAACGCTGGGAAGAAAAAGGTGGAAAAGGAGCTATTTTACAATGTAGTTACACGGATACTTATTTTGTACTGACTTATTTTACAAAAAGCTGGATCTGCAAATTATAACAAGTGAAGGCATGTCAAATTGGTGGAGCAATGTAGATAATTGTGAAGTTGGGACTTTGTAATTTTCTTACCTTTTGAATTTGTCTTATATTACCTTACAATTCTGACACAGAAAACTTATGACTCGGTCAATGGGAATTGTGCCACTTCATATGCAGCAGTTTCTGCCCATAATGTTTTCTTTTAATAGTATCAATTTTGAGCTTCTACATAATCATTTCAAACCTTTTGCAGGTGCCTGGAAAGTCTGCCCAGGAATGCTTTGATAAAGTCCATTCTGACCATGTAACCCCACCTCAACCTCAGCCTCGGTCAAGAGCAAAAAAAATGCACTCACCCCTTAAACATTTTTCGCTGTCTGCAAGCAAGATTCTTAAACCTATTGAGCTGAAGGTTAAGAGTTTGAGTCGTAGTAAACAGAAGAGTCATCTTGCACAGAAAACAGTTAGACAATTGTTAAAAAAGAAATATCATGTGGATGCAGATTGTGAAGCAGATCTGTTCTCAGTCCTTGAACCTAATATTCATCTATCTACTCAAGTTTATAAGAAGAATGGTTCACTTTCCACCCCAAAGCATTTACAAGAGAAAAATGAATTTCTTCAGAAATGTCGTGAGATGTCATCAGGACGTAAAAAGCCCCTTTCAAGATTTAGTGATTCATGCGGAATTCCTCTTGTGAGTCCACCAGTATTGAAGCAGATAAAAAACAGAGACTTGCATGAGAAGTATATTGATCAGTTGCATTGTAGGGAAGCTAAGAGAAAGGCAGAATCTCAACGGGCAGAGAGATTAATTTCTGGGAAAGATAATAGAATAGAGATCCCCTGTCAAAAAATAGATGTCATCAGAGCAGCAAAAAATGCCTTGGTTACTGATGCTAGAAATGTTATTAATCAGCTTCAACATCTTAATGAGAATACCATAACCAACGCTTCTGATTTGGACAGCGATGGTGTTGACTGTGATGCTGATGAAGGTGAAAGTGATCTTTAACAATTATTTTTTGTTTACATCCGACCGTATCATTTTTCATTTAAATGTAGCTATATAGCTTGCTAATAGTGGCTGCTTTAGCGTGGCCACTAATTAAAGGCCTCGCATGTAAATTCTCTTCTGTATTTCAATAAAAATGTGATCGTGCAAATAATGCATTTCTTCTTAATTTGGGTGTAATTTCATCCTCGAGATTGCATTGTTTTTCTTTATGCCTATTGTAGGTATGGTCGAACAATTATGGGGAAATATTAAAAAAGAGAATTTCCAGAGCCCCTTAAACCACTTATAGATTGCAATATTAGAAAACCAAATAATGAATTGAAACTTATAGCCCGATTTCTCATCCTTGGAAAAATTCATTCTGGATGCTGTTTGTAGCTGGTGTACTACCTAAATTCTAAGCAATACAGAGTTTTGGTAAAAATTCACAGCATAATAGATCTTAAGTCGCATCATTTCATCTATTCCAAACGTACTCTTAATTCCAGACAATTCAATCGCGTTCTATTCTCGGTTACCAACTTCTGTTTAGATTCATCTCTGACAGTGAATTGCAGTATGGTGACTTAAACTGTCTCTATTTCTGCTGCTGTTTGCTATTCTCTTTCCCTAAAATTTGTGTGTAGTCCTTGTCAATAATTGAGCAGTAACGACCACAATGATGGTGGGTAATTTTGTGCTTTCGAGCCTTGAACTTGGAAGTTCTCTTTGTCAATAACATTATTGAGCTAAAATATTTGATTTAGGTTCTTTTGTTTAATTCCCTGGTAATCTTCTACGCCAACTTCGGACCAATGAGGGAAATTCAATTTGAAATTCAAATGGCTTTCATTGTTGCACAACCTTGAGGATGTGGGGTTCTCCTGTTAACTTTCTAGATTCGATAAATAAATTTTATTATTTTCTGCTTCAACTACTGATAAGTATCTCTTGTTGATGTCATGATTTCTGTGTAACCAATTAATCGTCAATGGTATTTCAGGAATTCTGTCTAGATTCAGGGACAACATGTCACTATACTATTCTAAATTTCAATTATTGGTGTAGTTGTGATGTAGCAAAATGACATCAATAATTAATTCATTGATTAACCCTTAAATTCTACTCTAATATTCCAAAAACATTCCCATATTATTAAAAATACACCCAGAAGTTCCTTTATGTATTTATCTGATTGACTTCTGTTAGAGGAGGAACATAGAAAACTTGTAATACGAGACCCAAATTGGATTGGATAATCCCCAGTAACAAGGGTTGTAAGATGGATCTGACTCAGGTAAATTGACACTTATTTAAAAGAAAGTAATCTGATTACAACTTCTCACTTGCAAAATTCCTGGAAAATAAAATGAAGAAAAAACCTTATCTCCAGGATTTGTAAAGTGAACCAACTTATTTTCCATCACTTTCCTCTACAGACATCTTCCTCCATAGCCTGCATTTTTGAATAATGCTTGCTTTATGTCTTCAGAACTCAACAATGTCCTCTGTTCAGCTACCTAATCCATTAAGAGAAACACATATTAATGCAAAGTGACTGAAATTATTTATTTTGAGATAATATTAACAAACTAATTAGGATTAAAAAGAGAAAAAATAAACCTCTGAACATGAAGCTTGCATTGAGAAGTCATTGAAACTGCTTATAACACACTGTTGAATCCCAAGGCCGAGTGCTTCTAATGTGCTTACAGTTGATAGCAATAATCCTGGCTTGGCTGCACAGCAAATGTCAATGCGAGTATCGACCTCCCTCCTCTCTACTTCAAACTGAAAGTCATAGAAGTAAAAAAGTTAACACTGTAAATACTTAGTGCTTGATTTCTACTTTGTTTTGACTTTCTTGATCTGCAATTAAGGGAAAAAAATCGTACCTTGTGGGAATTTCTCGCCAATGATTCGTTCGACTTTAGCTCTGTAAAGTTGCCCACTAACAGTTGATTTAAACCCAGTTGTGTTTTTTCTTCTTGCAACTTCTTGATCCTTTCCAGTAGCTCTTTCATATAATCAATGGTGTCTCCAAGTATAGATGTTCTGTCCATCTGCATGGACAGTATAATTTTTGAAAAATAAAATATTGAGTGTTGAAGAATATTAAGAAGAAAACAGTTGATTACCTTGCTGATCTTAGGCACTATTGATCTGAGCATGGAAAGGCGGTCATTTAAGCGCTTCCTCCTCCTCCTTTCCGCCATTAGATTCTTTGAAGGCTGCCCTTCTAGCTTCTTGTTCTTGTTCTTTTTGTCTCCATACAAGCCCATATCGAAAATCTGAATATTATTAACTTGTTCCACAGTCTCAACAGTG
>JAWDEX010000020.1:4819100-4830832 GCA_035221805.1 Trichilia hirta
AAAAATAAAATTTTTAGTATTGAAGAATATTAAGAAGAAAATAGCTAGATTACCTTGCTGATCTTAGGGACTATTGATCTGAGCATGCAAAGGCGGTCATTTAAGCGCTTCCTTCTCCTTCTTTCCGCCATTAGATTCTTTGAAGGCTGCCCTTCTAACTTCTTGTTCTTTTTCTTTTTCTCTCCATACAAACCCATATCGAAAGCCTGAATATTATTAGCTTGTTCTACAACCTCAACAGTGAAGTTAGTCTGTCTTTCTTTCAGGCAGTCACTTCTGAGAAGACCAATCCCATCTTCCTCAACCATTGATGGGTAATCTTGATTTTGAGCTGCATATAAACATGCTTCATTCTTGGCATATGATGATGGATAAACCTCTGGAACTGTGAATCCATCAACAAAAGGGTAGGCTTGATCATTGAAAGGACATTCAAAGCTAGGTTCTGTTAGAGCTGAAAGTCCCAGAAATGAAGGATTTGATGCAACCAAAGTCGGCTTCTCGTCAAGAGAATTGAAGTTCCATCCACTCGGAAAATACTCATCATTCACACCAGTTGAAAAACTAGACCATGTTTCTCTTCTTGGATTGAGTAATTCCTCCAAGAAGCCATGCTGAGTGAGCTCCATTTCTCTCTCGCTTTCGCTCTCTGAAGCTGAATAATATGTAGCTGCACCAACCTGTAGGAATATATAATCAATATCTATATAGAAAGGTTGTATTCTTTATAATACAATTAATTTATTATATTGGATTTAGGTATGTATTACAGTGTATTGTTGAGGGTAAGGGTATATCTGTACTGTGAGCTTAAGATTGAAATGGAATCTGCTTTTCTTCTTCTCTCAAGGTGAATTTATGTCATTTTCACCGAAATTATCAATCGGACAAATTAAATATTTACTCCGCCTACCCTGAAAGCTTAGACTCACAATCTGTCTCAGACGAAAAAGTATGGAGTTTAGCATCCTATGAGGCCCGTCAGGAGCGCGCCTATTTTTTTTTTTTTTCAATTTATTTATTATTTTAATGCCTTCTTCTCTATATTTTTTGGAAATAGAATTTTCATTACAAACTAAAAGAGAGAAAATAATTCCTCCACGAGTCTCGTACTCCCAAACTGAGACTTCTGGGAATTGAACTCCGATCCTTGTGGGATGGTGGTCAATTGCTCAACAAAAATAATACCCTTATCAAAATCGAACAATTTAATACTTTAAACCTATGTTTAATTGGCTTACACTATGGATATCCATAAGCTTTTTTTGAATATAATGAATGTAATTTTTTTAGAATGCATTTTAGAATTGATTTTTCATAATTATTATTTAATAATACTATTCACATATAAAACTACTTAAGCACATATCTGTGACTATCACACTCCTTTCTTTTTTTTCTTTTTCTTTTTTTTTTTATTTTAAAATTAAGTTTTTAAGTATTTGATAAATATTTACTTTTAATAGACAATTAATGCTGCCAATCATCCCCTACTTGACTAGACAATTAATGAAAATACTTTAATTGTGATTTGGAGAAAAAAATACTTGCAAAGCTACTTGAATCTGTAGGAACTGTTTCAAACTCTTGGAAACAAGTTAGTGTGGGGGAGAGCAGCACATATCTATGTAAAATCATGATAAAATTAGAGACAATTATTGAATCTTTCTTTCGTAATTGATGCCCATCATCAGTGATTTCATGGTCCTACACTGATTTATATTGCTGCTACCATGTGTATGCATATATATAGATATGTCATTTTAGTTCTAAATTTTGCACAACATTATCAAAGAAATAATGGGACAAAGGAATTGAACTTGCGAATAATAGACAGATAGAAGGAAAAGAAAAAAGTACTTTTGTATATAACTTGGCTCAATCAAGTAGCTGTCTAAGCTTTTTATATGAAAATCATAAACAAAGCTGAAGACCTCGACGATGCATGCATGATTTCTGCACAAAGAAACATGAATGTGTCTTGTGTTAGGGGAAGCTATCTTTCTGGTAGCCACATTACCCTACGTACAAATATTTTTATGATTATTATTATTTCTTATTTCTTATTTTACTACTGAGGCCAAACATAATAAGGAAGAAGCAGATTCACATGGCAAGCAAACAATGTATCAAACAAAATAATTTGAGGAGAGGGGAAGGAGCTGTTTGAATAGTCATGACCTAGAGAACCAAAGTTGCTTTGCTTCACCTGTTTACTGACAACGATATTGCTTTCTAGAGGAAGACTGAATGAGAAACCTGTGAACAACTTTAATAAATTATTAGTATTGTTACTGTTAAATATATACATAATTTATATTTTCTATATGGGTCAAGTTGAAGCATACAGGCAGAAGCTGGTCTTTGGGGTACACAAATTTGTCTGTTCCTTTTGTCCTTGAAAGGGTAATTTAATTGCTCTTTAAATATAGTATTTACTGGGGATGGAGATGATGTCTTCTCAAATTGTTGCATGTGACCACCTCAAAAGCTGCTAAGACAATCCATTATATTATCACTGTGGAGAAGATAATGATGAAGATGATACATGGCATTAGCATAAGCTAATTTGTCAAGCAATAACAATCATATAATATAAATATATATCAACACATATTCAAAGGCAATCCTTTTTTTGGTATGCCTTTATGTGTTAATAACACTGTTTAATTTGCTGCCTTGGTGGTTATAATATCATAGTCATTGAAATTGTGGTTTAGGGGTTGGTTTAATTTATGGCTTCATAATAATTCAATACTTTTTCACCCATCTTCTGAGGAATACTTCTCTGTACTTTTAATAAAATTTATGGCTTTTGTTTATGTTACCTATGTTAACGCTTGCATTAAAATTTTCAATTGCTTATAAAAAAGATATTTTAAATTTAACACTGTTAATGAATTGGATGAATTATTATACATGATATGCAACATAGGGGATTCTCTAACATTGAGGTGCATAATGAAATCAATAATAAGTACAGACTACTCCTGAGTGTAAGGGAAATAATAGTGGTTTAATTACTTTACAATTTTGAGTTTACATTACCTTGTTGTGTTGTCTTATTTCCTTTCTACAAATAAAATACCCGTAAAATTAATTTGCGTATTAAAATATTTTTGTCAAGTAGCCGGCATTTTTCTGATCATCTTTTCTGTAATCGCATGTTTTAAAACACTAAAAAATTATCAAAGTTTTACTATACGATGGTCGAAATTATTATTCAAATTTTGTGCATTAATATTTATCTTAATTTTTGAATTAAAATTTTCAGTTGTCCATAACAAAAAATTTTAAATTTAACATTGTTAATGAATTGGATGAATTATTGTACATGATATGCAACATCAGGTATTCTCTGACATTGAGTTGCATTATGAAATCAATAATACGTGTAGACTACTCCTAAGTGTCAGGAAAATAATAGAACTTGAGATATGCTCTCAGCTTTTGACCAGTTTATCGTACAAAAGGATTTCACTATAATCTTTAAAGAAATATAAACAAGATATAACTTTTCTTTTTTATGAATTTTCCAGGAGTTTTAAATGTCTTGAACATGTTTGAAAATCACTTTTATAAACAAAAAATAGAGAATCTAATATATTTATAGAACATATTATCGTAATTATAACAAAGAAAATGAACAAATCATTCCCACTAATATTTTTCTTTTATGATCAGGAGTTAATTACATAAATATTTTTAAAATCAATGATACTAAAATATATATTTGATTAAATTTTAGATATTTATATGCTCTTTATTCTAAAACAATTAATAATAATATTGTGATTAATATTAATAATTTATAAAAATATACAATATAATTATTTTTTGTTAAAGTAATTAAGTTAAAATAAAATCTTTAAAAATCACATCTATTTTCTATACTAATTTCAAAACAACCCTCAATAGTTAATAGATATATTTTCAAAGTTATAGTGTGAGAGTAATAAAGTACTTCTTTTAATGAAAAATTATTTTAGTTAATTTAATTTTTTCAAATAAATATGAAAAATAACTTCTTTGTGTGCCCTCAATTAAAGGTAAAATAACTTTTTAATTGCTTATAAATACTATTCTTCTATTATAATCAATTATATAAAAATAAAAAATTAAAAAATAAAAGTAGAGTATTATTGCTATTAGTTGTTGATGATCATATAATAAAACTATAATTAGTGTAAAGAAAATTAAATTCCTGTCTTATTTTCGCAATGAGAAATCAAACAATCTAGCCTAAAAGAAATTCTCTTGTAGGAATGTGTACTTGTATTCTATTTCATATATAAGATTGAAAAAATTATTTATTTATTTATTTATTTTCAAATGAAGAAAATGAAATCAATATTGATTGAAGCAACGATAAGGTGTAAAAACACGTTTATCAAGGACCAAAATGAGACAAACCGGCCTACCCAACACCACGTGAATGTTTCATTTGGGACAAAATTGCATATTATACTAAATATTATTATTTAATATTTTTAAAAAACATAATTAGTATAGTATTTATTGATATCAAGATTTAGATTAACAGTGACAAAAAAACAAAAAACAAAAAAACTCAACAGCTAATAAGATTTAAGAGGCCTTATTGATGTATTCTAAAAATAACCAAAATTATTTATTAATGATAAGTTGCTTTTTTAAAGCTTAGTAATACCGAAAGTCAATGAGAAAAATAAAAAAAGAATAGATAAGAGATAAGAAGTAATATTATTATAATTTAATAATAATAATAATAATAATAATAATAATAATAATAATATTTTTATATAATAAGTGCTAATTATACAAAATAATGTGATAATATGATATATATTTTTACGAATATAATTTTTTTACCAAAATAAAAATATGTAATTAAGTATAACATAACATTGTTATATTAATTATATGAATAAAGTATGTATATTAGTATTACTTTTTAATAGTAAACATTATTTTGAATGATGAGAATTAGATATTCAAAATAAAACTACTTGCACGGATTTAATTAATGGTATTTGACAAATTAAGCCTAATAAAATATAAAATGTAAATAAATAGGGGGATAATACAACATAATTATGATGGAAAGGGATGTTTTTTGTCCTATAAAGAAACGGTGATGTATTTTGACCTTAAAAAAAGAAAAATCAATTCTCTATTCTCTCTATATACACACATTTGGTTTCTAACATTCCGAGAGATCAGTTACGTAGGATTCTTTATAAATGAATATTTTAATATTATATAAATACAATTTTTCAAAATATTTATTAATTAAGTGATCAGGTGGCTAATTCTCTAAAGACAACATCTACTACTTCGATATACAATTAAAAATATCGTCTTTTCTTACTGATTGTACAACGGTGGTGTACTCCATCAAAGAGTTAGAAACATCAGAGTGTTATGTCATGTCACCAAATGTACCACGAAGGGAGAGAAGTACAGAGATATAATATGAAATGAAAAACCGAGGCTAGCTAGAACCAAATGCAAAATGGACCGACTCTCTCTTTTTCTGCTTTCAGTTTACTTTATTTTGTTTTGTTTTATTATTTTTGTTCTCTTTTTCTTAAATTTGATGATGATATTATAAGGACAATGATATAAGGAATATATATTAATATCAATACATATGAATGTGAAAGTGTGATTTGCCGTTTGCGTACACGTTGTTATTTTGTTTTGATTGCGTTGCATGAATTGAATCCTAGAGGCGCAGCCCACAGAATTTTACCCATAAAGCAGCTTTCTTCTACTAAAACCGCTTTTGCATTGATCCATCATCCTCGATCCTTCACTACTTTTTCTCTGCTTTATTTTTTCTTTGACCTGGATTGGACCCCAGTTTAATTCTTACGTAAGAAGTACTTTCCCATTAGGTGGAGAAAAGAAAGAAAATGGGGTCGATCTACCCCTTTGCTTGATTTGCCTTTCCATTTGGAAATCAAAAGGCTTTTGGATCGGCTCCAAAATGAGAACTCCTATCTCATCTTCTTACAGAAGAATACAACTGTAGGTGTAACGTGCATGCAGATAACTTTTAGGAGTAGGACCCTCACGCTTTCTTTGAAACTAAAACATTATCAAGAATTCCTTCACTAAAATTGAAAATTTATGTTTATTGTCAATGTCAACGATTCTTTTCTTTTGTTTGGGTTTGCGTATTTTTTGTTGGTGTCGTTTTGTAATTGATAATTAAGAAATAAAGAAGGAATGTTGAGTTAGATCACAGATTTAAAAAAAATAAAAATAAAAATAAAGTTAGAAACCAAGTCTGTCCCATTGAATAGTGTCTCAGAATTCGCATGCCAATTATGTGGCCGTGGTGAATTTTGGTGATGCAACTGGTAATTCAAACTCATCGTTATTATATAACCCTATCTAAGATCATTTGAATTATTATCTTCAAGAGGGAGATTTATAGGTTGTAGAAAACAAATTAAGCATGCAATTTCATCAGTTATTTTCTTCTATTGCATGCGCTTGGGGACGTTCTTAATAATATTGACAGAGCAAAAGAGACAGATCAGAGAGAGAGAGAGAGAGATGAAAGATGAAGAATGTCTACTACTGCGTATGGGCTGTTGCATGCAGATGGGTCTACAAGAAATTAAAGGGAAAAATGAACTATGACGTTTCTCATTATCTGTCAAATCATCACAAGAAAACGAGTTAACGAAATAACCATCAAAAGACGGGAATTGAAAACTTAACCCGAATTACCAGGGATGAATGGCTCTAACCAGTCGAATTTTAATCACGAATTAAAATAAATTAGATTTAGGGATTAGGTTCTTAAATTGTATACACAAGGAGAACCAGAAAACACAGAATTGACTTTTGGGTCACATAGATATTATAGGCAACAAAAAACAGTAGAAGACGAAGACAATATACAAGTCTCTTTGAATTGTATTTTTCACACAATATACGATTCTCTTTGAATTATATTATTATTCTGAAAAGATTTCAACGTTTATGGAAATTTAGTTCAGATCAGATGAGAACCATTGGACCATTCGTTATGCATGCATCATGCATCAATCTAAAATACATGCGCATGTGCTTCATTAAATTACAAGTCCTAGGCTATATACTACATGTTGCGATGCTCTCTAAGTCTAAAGCATGCATGCTTCCCAACATAATTTGATAAAACGTTTTAAATCTTACATTAGTGTTTTAAGTTTGGTGTTAGATGTTTTAAATTTGACAATTTAAATTAAATTTTTATGTTTTATTTAAAATATTTTAAGTTGTATGTTAAAAAAATATACATAAAATATGTCTAGTCAAGTCCTTTCACTTCTAATGTTGCAGAGTTTTGTCTACTACAATCAATATATACTTTGTTCTTATTTGATTTAATTTGTTAAGAATTGCAATTTCATTGGTGTTTTCATTATTAAGCAGATATCAATTATTATATATTGTTGCACTAAACCATTGCAAGCAAGTTAAACCTAGAGGCAGTTAAGAATTTAATTAATAATATAGCACGGCGACATTATACACAATACTATGAGTAGTTTTGTTCACTAAATCATTTATCTTGTCTTTCATATAAATAAATTAGATCAAGATATTGTTTGATATTAAAATATTTTAACTTTAAACTTATAATAAAGTTATTTAATATTAAATATGAATAAAAAAAATTGTCAAAAATTTGTATTTTATCAAATACTTCATCTATTATAGTTATACAAGCATCACAATCATAATCGAGGTATAAGTTTTACAATTTATCATGCACAATTCTATTAATGATCAACGGATTAAGCACACACCAATTGCAGATATAAATTTATTAAATTGCATAAATGGATTTTGTTAAGCTAAAAGTTAATTATTACCTTTGGACAGAACCGTTTACTTATCCATCCATTTGAATATTAAATATTAAATCTTAATTTAATTATGCTTGTGGTTATGTTTGATTCCCAAATATTGTAAGCTTTAGTGGGGAGCAATAATAATGTAATTCTCAGAAGAACCGGAATCTATTCTAACTTGCATATCATTATGCTTTGTAATGATGAGAGGAATTTTAATAAAATCTCTGCTGGTGGGACATTTAAATGGAGTCATCAACATTGAAGTGACTGCAGCTAATTATAAAAAAAGCTGCAAGGAGGTTATACCTAAGTTCCATTTATAGAATTAGCTAAGTATTTGAATTACTTAATCATAATTAAACACTATTCTTTTCACCTTCTTCGTATAATTTTTTTCCACATAATCAAGAAAACTTAAGTTTTAGTCAATTATCTTCTACTTGTGACTCCAAGAGTTTGAAGATGCATGCTTCCAAATGGGGCTTGATTGAAGAAGAAATAAAAGTAATTTCAATGGCATACGCCCTCATTATTAAACACATATATAAGTCTGGAGAAACCCCGACTGTACCTTTGTTTTTATATCTAACCACCATGTTTAGTGGTGGTGAATTACTTAATTACCTAACTAGCTAGAGTTGTAGCTAATAATTAACAAGTAATTACGAAACCCTAGCTAGCTAATTTCATGCAAAGGCCAAAAGTTAATAATTATTATCATTTAACTTTATTGATTCTTGCTGAAACTTCCATGTCTTTTACATTTCATTCATGTATCCAATTCATCAAGTATACCCTAGCATTAATGATCATTACTATGAGAGTTTAGTCAACTTTTGTTCTCTTTTATCTAAATAATTATGCTCAATTTGACATTCAATGATATGGAATTGCTCGAGAAAGCTTTACCTATTCTTGCAATTCAACTAAAAAGAAAGTGAAAATTTCGTACATTAAGGTGTCATTAAGACTAATTAGAATGCTTCATCTATAATTTGATTGATTTGGATTGAAAATAATACCAAAGAAAGCATCAAAAGTTAAATGAAATAATTGCTCATGCAAAATTAAGCTTATGCATGTGATAATCTTCAAGAACTACCTTCAATCTCTAAAATTTAAAATATTTTTGTTGTACAACTATAATTTATTGTGAATACATTATATTATTGTAAAGATTGGCTGATAAATTTTCAAATAAAAAATATATATTAAAATTTTATTAAATTGCTGTACAAAAACATCTTGAATGATTTTATATTGTCTTTTGCTTTAAATTTTCTAAAAAGATAATAAAAAATAAAATTTAACCCATTCAACTATTGTGAACGAAGTTTAAACTTATCTCTTATCATCTAATAAATGATATTTACACCACTTCTTTCTGGTCCATGAAAGTAATATTCATGACTTCAAATCAAATCAATAAAAAAGAATAATGGTATAACCATTTGAGCTCAGAAAATTTTTAATGAGATATGAGTGTATTTGTAATTATTAGTTGTAATTCGCTCTAGGCACTTCAATGAATAACAAAGCTGAATGTATACAGGCAACGAAAGCCAATCTTGCCAATCTTGAGTCTTGGCGTCTCTCGGTTTAATTGTACCATCTTATATTCAACGTAAATTCATTTATAACAAGTTCATTTGGACGATTATTTGACGTTTTGCTTGCCTTTACATGTATTTCTATACCTATTAAACTTCCCATATAATTGTATAAACTAATTGCAACAATACTATATGATCAAATTTCAAACTAATTGTCTAAACTAATTGCAAACAAGAGATGAGACAAAAGGCATGATCAAATTTCAATTCCAAGATTCTTGTAGTCCAATTGAGGCAAGCGTGAAGTATTATACTATTTTTTTTAAAAAAAATAATTCAAATTGCCAATTTGGATTGAATAATTTGAAACGAATTTGTTTGTTTTCTAGGAAAAAGCAATGGGAAGATTCCATAATTAATAGTGGAATGGGCTACTGAAATTTGGCCCAACTGAACGGTATAACACCGAGTTATACTTGTTGGGCTCCAAGTTTTGGGCCCAATCTTTTACGAGAAAGATATAGATTTATGATAACATTTGCAACAATTTCTATATAAAATGTTCATAAGTGAAAGGTCAAATATTTTTTTATATGAAAATAATCTTCCCAATCCAAACACTTCATTAATTTGATTAAAATGATATAAGAATATGAATAGGGCTTTCTTGTTTCATTTTACTACTTAAAAAATATATTTTACAATGAAAATAGTGTTCCCATGCCAAACTACTTTAATAAGGTGATGTCAACTAAGTAAAAGATTATTAGGAGGAGAGAAAATATAAATATAAATATGTTCATTTTTATATAAGAAATTTATACAAGAATTTTGTATCCTTGATATTATTAGTTATTTAAATTTATTTTTATTTTTATTTAAATTTAAAATTATACAAATATAAAAACAATTCATGTCTTTTATTAAAAAGGGAATTTGATATTTAGATTTAGATTTAGATTTGAAGTGAAAAAATAAAAATATTATTTAAATTCAAACATTCACATCTATTAATTTTCAGTAGATCTTTTATAAAATAATAATTATTTTTTATTTTAGAAGAATTATTTATTTATCAATCTATAAATAATTTATTATTTTATTAATTAATAAATATTTATTAACTAATAAAACATGTAATCTTTTTTTTACCAACATACATATATAATAAAAGAAAAAAACATGATTGTACCGCTCAGAACTTTTCTAAACAAACAAGAGTTAACTAGCTTTATAAATATATTTTAGGATCAATGTTTACTTCTCTTGATTTCAACAATATTTAGTTACTTTCATATAATAATCAATTTAAATAAATTGAATCTCTTTTAAAATAAAAATATTGAATATATTTTTTTTTTATATATATTAAGTTCATTATTAATTTATATATTCGTTAAAGCTAAACTTTTTAATAGATTACTATTTTATACATTAGGAATATTATTAATTTAATATATTGATCAAATTGATATTTTATTATTTAAAAAAAATTATTTATTCATCAAGATTTTATTGTAAATATTTTAAGTGTAGAAAACAAATACAACCTTAAGTAGTAAGTATTTAAATGTAATCCAAAATCATAAATGATAAAAATTTTCGTATTAAATTCTTCTTAAATAGTTTCCTAAAAACACTAATAATAAAGATTTTCTGCCTTAAATACTTTCCTGACATGTTTGGGCTTATGCAAGAAATATAAACCAAACGTTTGAGAAAATGGAAAGAGGGTAAACTTAGAATCCACGTGGTATAATTTTGAAGTTAAAATAATTTAAAATAAAGTTATATAGATTGAATACTAGTGAAAAAATAAATTTTAATAAAATTAATATTTACTAAATATTTTTTATCTTAATATTTTAAAATTAATTGAAAATTGATAATATTAAACAAATCCAAAGACTTAGGCTTGAATTTTATTTTTTATTTAATTTTAAAAGTACAATTGGCAAAGCTTTTGATGAGTACTAATTTTTTATAAGGATCTATTTATTTTTAAGTGATTTTCATGTCCGTTCGATTTTTTCTTTTAAGTTTAAAGGGCTTCTTTTTAATATTAAAAACTTCTTTTATTTTTTTGTATGGTAATTATTATAAAAAGACGAGTTTTTCGAATAATTTTATTGAAACAAGTTTAAATTTTAAGTTTTTGATATTAGAAATCTTTTAATCTTTTTGAAAGTATGATTTAGTTTTATTTTAAAGAATTTATTATATTTTTCTTCTAATATAATTTTTAAAGTTTATATTTTAAAATAATACTTATAACAATTAAATAATTAATAGTTTTTATTAAAAATTTTATTCTAAGAATTTTTACTTGTAGAAACTCCAT
>JAWDEX010000020.1:4850443-4867440 GCA_035221805.1 Trichilia hirta
AATTTTAAGTAGTCCTTGAGAAAATTTTACGTTGATTGCAACAGTAAATTTGTGTGATGTACTGAATTTTTTGTTCATGAAAAATTTAGACATCAACACTAATATTTTCATATCAAGTTTAATTATTTTTGATTTATTAGTAACATCCTATGTTTAAAAAATTTGTATGGGGTTGACTTATATTTAAATATAAATTTTCATCTATTGAATTTTGTACAATTTAAAATTAAATTCCAATAATTTTGTCTACATTTGAATTATATAAATTTAATAAATAAAAATTTAGTTTATTATTTTAAATTAAAATTTTAAGTTAAAGAATCCTCACTCGTTCAGATTTGTATAATAAATTTGTATTGATGACATTATTTTATGTTTCCTTAAAAAAATCATTATTTTATGTTCGTTTATCGTTAAAATTAATGTAAAATTGCATATTAAATTAATTACATATTTTAATTATTGACACAGATTTTCTCGATTCCTCAATTAACTACATTACGTAAATTATATCAATGAATAAATTATATTTTATAATTAAGATTTTTTTTTCCCCGGAGCTTTCACTGATTTCCAGAAACTTTTAAATAGAAAATTTTACTTTGATTACGCCACCCAAATTGCCATTGGCCTGTAGTGCGATTTGCTGAGCTATCACGCCGTCCAGGTCCCACTGAATAAGGAAACATTTATTTTCAAATCCACTTGATTACCCTTTAAAATAGAACCGAAAGAAAAGAGAAAGATAGACAGGAATAACTTTTTGGAACTGAAGAAACTAAGATAAATGCCATTTGAAAATGAAAATACAAGTTATAGGAGGTAACCAATGATGTAATGCGAAGACTCTAGTTTTTTCCACTTGATGTATATATACAACAATAGTAATTAACGAAGACATTACATCTTCCACAGCCAATTTCTTTTCTAACAGGAACAACATCAAACTAAGAAACAATATTTTCTCTGTATTTTTTCCACGAATATGAGTGATCCAAAGTATGCTTATCCTTATCCTGCTCAAGGTAATCGTCTTCTCAGACTGTATGAGTTCGCAGATTTTGAAACTGTTCTTTGTAGATTTTATTTTATCCTTGTTTGTGATGGAAAATCTTGGTGTATTATATGTATTCTCTTCTCTTTAATATTTTGTCTCTGAGATTTGCAGTAGATATTTCTCTTTTGAGATTTCTTTATTGACAAAGAAATATAGAATTTTAAGTTATACTGTTATAATTTTTTTTTGGGTTTGGTTTGGAATCAGGTTATTATCAAGGGCCTCCAGTGATGGCACCGCCTCAATATGCTGCACCACCGCCCAAGAGACAGCCTGGTTTCCTTGAAGGATGGTAATTAATTAATTAATTTCTTTTGTAATTTCTCAATTAATCCATGCAGATAGATTAATCTTTGTTTTGTTTTCTTTTAATTTCAGTCTGGCTGCTTTATGTTGCTGCTGCCTTCTTGACGAGTGTTGCTGCGATCCCTCCATCGTCTTCGTCAGCTAATCCTGTGTTATTTCATCCGAAATAATCATTCTATTTCTTCTGGGTTTATTATTTCATGCTTGCTTTTGATCGTTTCAGTAGGTATTGCTAGTCCTGAAAACAATAACAGTTGAATTTGCTGAATATTTGTGTTCTATGTATATATATTTTGGTTGATCGAAACATAAGAAGTTGTATGTATGGATGAATATTATGTTAAAATCTGTGGTTGAGGGAAATCTCTGGCTCTTCTAAACAGGAAGATGATGAATTATTGTGGGGACTTCCTCTTTAACGAATGGTACCATCACACATTTCTCTATACTTACAAGTCATGAAAGAGTGATGATTAAGCAAGGGTTGGGTTGGATATTAGCTGTGAAGCATGGGTAAAAAAATTTAAATACCAAATCCACTTCAAATTTGAATTTCGAGGCATCTTTCCTAAGATGCAGAATAAATCTAAATTTAAATTTTGTTGAAAAAAAGATAATAAATATTAAATTTAAATTTAAATTTCTATCAATAATAATAATAAAACCAAAAATCAGTTCTACAGTAATATTTTTTATTAAAGTAAAAAATAATATTTTAAATTTAATCTAATTTAATTCTTTTTTTTTTTTTCTTTTTTCATTAATCTCTTACTTCATTTCACGGTTGATTCTTTGCGAAATTTGTTTTTGAGAAAACTCTTTCTACAATACAAAATCACTTGAATCGTAAAAAAAGAGTGCTAATGTCATCGTCATTAATAAATAAATAAGTGAATATACCATGCCATGTTAATTACTCTTTCTCGTTTTGTGGGAGTTTAAATATTTGTTCCCTAAGTAATTAGAGAATAAGTATTGAATATATATAACTTTAATTGCATAAGTTTGAATTTTATTTGGTTTAAAAAATTTTGAAAAATATATTTTTTTTTATTTGTGATTACACAATTTCTAATATTATTAGGTTAAATGAAAATTAAAAATTAATTTTTCGTGTAAGTATATTTTATTTTTAATTATATAAATTCTAATTTTATTGAATGAAAAATCTTTTTAAAGGAAAATTAATTTACTAGACAAATATTATGAGGGCTCAATGGATTTATTATAAGGTTGTATTTTTAAGTTGATGGGGCTAAAGAAATATGTAACGGGGAATATAAAGAAAAAAAATGAGATGATTTTATTTCTCAGATTTTTGTGCCCAATGGGGGCTTCAGCGATCATTCATATAATTTATAACTTATAAAATGAAATTATTATCATAAAAGAATTAAAAATTATAATATTAAGTTTTTATTAAATTTATTATAAATTTGATATTTAATTATTAAAGTCTCAATAGCCGATATTTACGTAATACTAAATTTATGCAAATATTTGCAAACTTTTTACTTTTACTTTTATTTACATGCATTAATATATAAATATTTTATTTTTATTTAAATTTTCATCTACCTAAAAATATTTTAATTTTAATTCAAAATAAAAATATTACATATACAAAATCAAGTCTATAAAATTTATATCCATCAACAACATAATTTTATTCATAATATTTTTTTATAAGAATCAATTGATTATAAAAAAATTACGATTTAAATCAAGGGAGCTTCAACCCCTCACACCACCGTCACCATCACAAAAGAATACATAGAGATTACTGAAATCATTACTCTGTTGACAACAGTAAATTAGGTTAGAAAAATCAAACTTTAGTTTCATTTTATTGAATTATGTCCAATTTTAATTTTATTTTATCATTAAAATTATTTTTTGAGTTTTTAAAATAAAACTAAAAAAAATATATTACCAAGTCCAATAGTGACTTAGATTTATAGGTTTAGAATAAAGTTATTTTTATTTATTTATTATGTATGTATAAAAAATAAATAAAATAATTAAATACCTACAATTATAGTATTTTCATCTATTTGATTGTTATAAACAAAAATTAATTAAATATATAATAAATTTTATTTTATTATTAATATATATTTAATTATTAGACAGTAATAATGATTTAATAAAAATATGAAAACTATTTTTTTTTAATTTCTTTTAATTATTGATTGTGCAGTTAATTTCTTTTATTATTAATAGCAAGTAAGTGTATACATATTTTAGTGATATAAGATAAACAAAAATCATATTTAATTTTATTATTGTATATAAAGATATAAAGGTAATATGTATTTATGTTTTTTTTTTTTTTAATAATACTGTTTTTGAATTTAGGTTGTACATATTTATGAAAACAGTATAATGATAATACTGTTTGAATAATCTGAGATAAATTTTTATAGTTTTGGACAATATGTATTTATGTTTTAGAATTTTAATTATGTACAAATAAATATTTGTTTATGATTAAAAATATAAAAATATATTATACACGCTCGCGCGCTCGCACACATATATATATATATATATATAAATAATTTTAAGAGTCTTAAATTATATTTCAAGTGATGAAAGAGTTGAGGTGGCAGAATCACAAACTTACAAAACTATGATTTTAAAAATTACTCTCATTTTTTTTACGATTATTTTTTAAATTACTATAAATTCACTCTATATTACTCTCAATTATCTGCATTTTTTCGATCTCATTTTTAATTGTGCAAGCAAATAAAGAACAACACAAACTGTGAATTTCTGATTTCTTTTCAATTACCTTTTGTATTGAATAAAAATTTTAAATTTTTTATGAAATGAACATGAGTAATGGATGTTGGGCGTTGTGTGATGGTTTAAATGTAAAAATAATGATTTAAATGTCGTTAATGGCTAATAAATATTCCCATTAAGTCCTAACTGTTTTCTATCAGGTAGGATAGATAGTCTGAGGTAACTCCGCTTGCAAAACTTGGGATTAATACATTCTCGTAGGATATATGACTTCAGCTCTATTTTCAACCCAAAGGTTTCTACTGAAGATGACATTATGGAGAAGTTTGCTACTGGTATCTCAGTCACATCTCTGGCACTGACAATCTCATACTTGGCAATTGCTCCATATATGTATACTAATGCATACACAAAGAACATTCTTGCCTTAGCTATTACAACTAAGTATTTGTCCTACAGGCAGACAAAGTGAAAGAGTACCCCAAAGACCCAAGCAAGTTAATTGTGGCCGTAACTACCCGTAGTGTTGCTGGTGGTGATACTGCTGCTGCTGTTGCTAGTGTCGAGGAGCCTGATTTAACTTAATTCTATGCCATCGATGATACAAACGATTTAATTTAATTCGAGAGTTCATAGTGTTTTAATTTTTCAATTATTTATTAATTTTGCTTAGTTTAGTCTATATAGCTAAAACGTTATAAGGGTAATATCATCCAAAAGAATTATTTTTGGTTAAATTTGGGAAGATTTTTCCAACGTAATTAATTTTGAAATTAAGAATTCAAATATAGTCATTTGTGTCAATTTTTCATATACATATATATGACGTCCTTTACACTTACAGATAACTGCTATTGAAGCTATGTACATGAGAGTTACGTCACCTTTTCATGTTTCTAAAATAAAGTAGAGGTTTACCGTCACACCCTCAAATATCGAGATATGTTAAGCTTGAAAGGTTAAAGTTGAGTGAGTAACACCTATCATTTCCATTTTAGATAACTAAAAGCGAAGCGTGTGATGATGTGAGAATCTTTGGATGCTGAGAAATTAATATCCATAAAAACAACTTTTTACCCAAGCCTTATAATCATTATTATTGACCTTTAGACGTGTCATCATTATTGACCCTAATCTAACCTAAAAGAGGAGGTATCAAATAACCGAAGTCGCATTAAGAGCCTTACAATGACTAGTCTTAATTAATACTAAGAGATTTCAAAATAAAGAGATCCATATAATTGAAAACGAAACTTGGACAACTTGAGCTTAAAAAAATAAATTTGAGTGGCTACGGAATGCACATAATGAGTTGCAAAAAAGGCCATAAATAAATGGATGTAAAATAAAGAATCTCCCACTTACCAAAATAAAATATCCATTTTATCAAATTAAATATAGTCATGTATTACCAATTCTGTACTAAAATATGGCTACTAATATTTAAATAAAAATTCAAATCAATGCAAACATATATAACATGTTTTTTTCTTGTTTATTCTCGATGAAAATGAGTTCTTCTTGTCGGGAAAGCGGGAAATTTTAAGACCAAATACATCATCACACTTCTGCTCACGAAATATTTGTCTATGAAATTATATGAAAAGAACCTAAAATAAAATAAATGAACTTTCACGGATATTAAATTTGATGGGAACACAATCTTTCAACTGACTAGTTTTCCATTGATGAGAATAACATGGTTGAAACTTGAAACACTTTTGGTTTGGGGCATAATCAACCTTGTAAACTTGGAAAGAAGAGTTGAAATATTGTTAAGATGGGCCATTAAAGGTTGTTGGATTTGCAAACACAAATACTAAAACGAATGGATTCCTTTTTTAGACCCATTCCAATCTCTCCCACGAGTGAAAAAGAAGATCCCTACCACCTTGCTAAAAAGTGGTTGATCCAATTGATTCCGATTCATTACACTTGTCAAGTAGAAGTAAGTCAAAGAGTTTTCAAAACCACCGCCAGCTTTATATAAAAATAAAAAAGATAAATTCGTGAAAGATTTCACAGGGAATAGAGTCAATGCAGAGCTGGTGCGTGTAATGCTGGCCTAGCAGCTAGGTATTGATTGTGGTTTCATGGGATCCGATAGCAATAGGCATGTGGTGGTTAAAGTGATATAATTGAAAATTATGATTCATTAACCAATAAAGAAAGAAAACAGCATTGCTGTGATATGCTGCCAGATACCAATCTCAATTATTTGTATTGTGAGTATAGGAATATGATATAGAAACCTCGAAAATAAGATTGAACGATTTACACTGACATAAACGAGTCGTTTTCTTTTGATCCTCATATATTTTTTTTACAATCATTTATATTTAACTTAAAAATTAGAAATAAATAAAAAATTTTAAATATATTTATTTGAAAAGAATAACTAAAAGTTTGATTAGGGATAGACCTTAAACCCAAAAAATTAGTTTACGCCAATTTCATAGAGACATCTGGTGTTAAAGCTATTAATTGAAATTTAATCAGAGAAAATTTGTTTTAATTGAGATCTATAACTAAAACGTAATTAGAGAGCATCCAACTTGATTGAGATTTACAAATAAACCTGATCAGGTATTTACAACTGAGCCTGGTTAAAGAGCATCCGTTAGGGGCAAAATCTATGACTAGAGTTACTCTGAGGTAATCACCTTAGAATGAGAGTCTACAAGTAAGAGTTCTACTCCAAAACTTGTGTCCAAATCAACTATGCCAACTTGAGAGAGAAAACAAGCAACGATTAAAAAAAAAAATTCAAAGCAATTATTATCTAATCTAATCTCTAATAAAATCTCTTATGATATATCTAAAAGGTGGTAGATCATGATAAGATATTTAATAAAAAATAAATGTGATTTATATTTCTAAAATCTCTCACTTATAATTCAGAGTTAATAAGAGTCAATCACATATCCATGATCCTATAATTATCGTTAAGAATTTTTAGAAATTTTTATAGTTAACTAATTACGACATGAAAATTTTTATATAAGATGATGATTAGCTCGAAAATAGATATATTTTCTAATATGCTGAAACTCTACTAAAACACTTTCTTATTTTACAAAAGTAAAGCCCTAAACTAATTTAAGCATTAAAAAAATTTTGTATTTTCTTTCTTATGCTCGTAAGTTCTCAAGTCGCCACTGGCTCTTTACTGTTTGGTGCTCGAAGACTCAACCAAGGTTTTTGTACATAAACAACATTAAAGTTTTACCCACCCCATGCCTCAAAAACCCACCAAACCACGTTAATTTGTAACCTGTGTTATTTAGTCTGATTTGTGCTCCAACTCAAATAACAATCATTTTCTACCAACTGTAACTAGCCAACTGCTGTACGCGAAAAATGGATTTCAGATTTTCTATAATTTATAAAAGTGGTGTTATAGTTGAACAATACATAAAACCTGTAAGGTACTTTCAACCAAAATTTACATAACCAACCAGCTCAATTTCTCCCATAATTTTGATTCTCTCCTCTCCTGAAAGCTACAAGATGTTGATATACAAGAACAGCGTATTCTGGCACTAAAGAACGGCCATAAAAATGCTGAGCATCATACGGTAAATGGAAACTAGTTGGTTATTCTTGTTGTATCACAAGCAATGTCATTGTCAGCATTCCATATCTCTATCCATGGTATAAACGGGCATTTGCCAATTTTTATTGTTCTACTTTGGGTCATCGGTAAGGCTAAGATCTTTTTCATCTTCATTGTATGTTTTAATGCATGTTCTTGCTCCCATCAAGACTAGTCTCTCAACCATGAATAACTGATAATTGTTCTCAATTACAACATCCAGGATGTCACTAAATTTAGAAGAATATGCCAATTTGTACCTGCAAAAGAGAAAATAAAAAGGTCACCTTTGCCGACGGATGAAACTTTCAAACTATTTTTGTGTGTACTTTCGAGCCTTTGTTGAAATAAGCGCACTACAATATCAATAGAGAGCAAACCAAAGGGCAACAGAAACAAATCAAAGGCCATTGTAATATTACACGTCAAATTGTAATAATGTTAAGCGCATTATTACATATCAATTATCCTTAAACAAAAGCGCAAAGTGTAGTATTCTAATAATGTTAAGCTATCCTTACACATCAAATTTGAAGAGTCAGCCGTGTGACTCCGCATTTCACCACTTCATTACCATCACTACGACACAAACGACCCTCTTTTTTCATGACCATTACAACACTTCAATCAGCAAACTCTAAAAACTGTTTCCATTGTTTCAACCATCACCACTACCCTACAAACAATAAAACGGCATTGCTACTATTGCTTCAACGTAGTTCGATGTTTTTCATGACAAAAAGCATTTTGCATATCACACTTACTGAAACGTATTTTTATTGGTAGTAGTTATAACAGTGAATGGATAACAGACTGCCTGATCCCTTCTACAATCTTCCTCCTCAAGCAGGAAAATGATAACAAAAGAGTAATTGTCCCTTGACGCTATACAATTCTATTGTCAAATTGTGAACTGAACATGGAAGAAAGAACTCATTTACATAAGCTTCAGACATGTCCAATACGACAAAAATCTAGGCTATGAAGAGAAAACAATCAGATCTGAGATCCAGATAAATCATGCTTGGTAGTTCTAAACCGAGATCCATCTGTGAACTTGAGTTTTTACCTGACAGAAAGTGGTGAAAAGAAACCAGGTGTCTTTTCGTTTGAAGCAATAAAAAGAGTCCGTCCAGGTGCAACCCAGTTTTTAATCCTACAAAGGATAGACTCCGGATGTGTATCCCTATTCAGATGAGGATGCAGGGTCCTTTCTACTCCATACCTGTCTTTTCTAGTTTTTAATATATCACCTCTACGGACATGGATGGCGTCATAATCACCGAGGATTGTCTGTATCTGTGGATATAATATTTGTCAGAGCCTAAGTATTCCTGAAAGAGTATCATAGAATAGGCTTTCCACAAACACTAAAAACCATAGCACATACAGCAAGGAGAAACACAATCTGCAGGAGCTTACAAACATCAATACCAGTCAGGTAGGTTTTACAGATTTATAAAATGAAATCAATCAATTTTCTCTTGACCAATAACAAATATAAAAACAGCAATGCTATGATAGACAGACAAAATCCTCATCCAAACTATTTGATGTTGGAAATCCATAAAGATGGCAACCGTCTTAATTTAGCTTAAGGCATTTCGGTAGCCTTGACCTTGATTTTCCACTATATTACTATAAGCATCACAACCCAAAGGAATCAGTCTTATTTGCCTACATGCATGCATGCCACCAATACCCTCTTTCTTACCCACCACCCAGCCATCTTAACAACCAAATCCGACTATTTATTTCCTATTGATAATGCCTGGATCCTTATAGATCTACAAGAGGATGGCTTGACACCTAGCTTACCACACACATTTTATTAAAAAGGTATTCCAGGTCCAAATGTGTTGCAAACTAAAATTATACATGGTCCAAAGTATGAAGTGTGAGCCCTTGTATAACCACCACCCTTTTTTAGGAATCTCAGGTAATAAAACTACAACTTGGAAAAGATATGGATAAATTTCGCTGACCACAAGTTTGCTATAAATATCTTCAAATTATTAAGAAGCTTAAGTTATGAGTAATAACAACACAAATGTATCTGTATCTATTTTCTAATAAAATTTAATTCTCCTGTAACCAAAATGGCAAAGAAATGGATCAAGTTCCTGGCAATTTGTTAGAACAAAGAGGAAGGGAAAAAATACTATAAAATAGATGATCTTGAAACCACTGGAGCAAATGTTCCAGTAGAATATTTTGTCAGGCACAGATAATTAAAGACCGTTTTTTTCCCTGAAAAGAACATTAGTGGCAGTAAATATCACCAACCTTCTCTGCTGCATTCCTTAATTTTTCAGCTGCCATTGAAGGGAGAAATGAATGTGGTACCATTACAGCACTCTGGTTTTTTCGATCCTTGCATTCCATAAACCTGAAAAATTACAACAATTAGTGCCCACAAAAAGGTTGTAGCATCAATAATATCAAACTCATCCATAAAGAAAAGCAAAAATGAGCATTTTACGTTGAGTAATATATGTACGCACACACGCACACGTACACAAGAAGAATGATGTCATACGTTTATTTCAAATAGAACCTTACAAAGTCAATTCCAACATATGAAATTCAATTCAAACTTGATGAGAATAATTCAAGGCTCTTAACCATATCAAGCAAATGGTGAGCTACAATAAGTTAGACCTTATCCAAGGCTCCATGGCTCAAAATAATTTTGATCGACATCAAGTAAAATCAACACATAAGAAAAGGCATTAAAGTGGCAGTATCAAGCTAATAAAACAAGACAGGCAGAGATTATTCTCCAGAAATAATTCCCATCATATAACCACTTTCTCCAAATCATTTTAAATACACAATCTTTTAATTAGTGAAACACAAAAAGTCTAATCCAGATAATTCTCAATGTAAATCACGTTAGATATTAAAAAACATTTCATTTCCTTTGCTCAAGTTCTCAACGTATTTTGAGTTACCAAAAATGAACTTTAAACACATAAACTTTTTCTTTACACTTATTATTTATAATGACTAGCATCCAGAACCCAGTACCCTTTGATTCTTAATTGACTACTGGTGCTAACATCCTCATGTTCCAGATCTTAGATGAATGAATAAAGAAAGAACAAGAACAAAAGGGCAGTGAAAACACATCAAATTACCATGACAGAGGACTTGCAGTTCGGTTTATGAGCAAGAGATTTGAGTAACTTCTATTCTCTTTGAGATCAACTCGACTAACACCTTCCACATGAGCAGCCCCTCTAGCTCCCAACTTCATACTTGTCGTTAGCACATGATACCACATTTTTTAATTGTCTAAAATTACAGGTACTGTTTCAGATATAAGATCCAAATCGTACAAAGATTCCATAGCACAAGAGCTATCTGCCCACCTACCAAATAAAAGAGATTCCTCGTGAAACAACAAAGAATACCTTGAAAATAAGCCAACAGGGAAATAGTTATAATAAATTACCTTTCCTCTGAACTTGCATTGATAAATTGACGAAGGATTCCTTTCTGATTGTGAATGGGATTGATACACATCCGAGAAGGCATCACAAATGTTCTGCAACAATTAAAAATAAAATAAAATACTAAATCACCAAAGATACAATGAGCCAATCCACTGTGCATCACATAGTAACACAAGATTACAAATAACCCATTGAGTCATCAACAAAGCAATCTGTGTCACTTAACATCTCGATGTTCTAACATATTGAAGTTGTCAATCAAAGTATTACCAATCTTGCTGAGTGTGCAATCCAACAAGTAGACATGAGATGAGATGGCGTGATCATTGACATGACGGGGGCAAATAATTACCACATAATGGGATGGCGTACTTGATATAAAGCTTTACAAAGAGATATTACTTTTATCCAAACTTTGTTTCGCCATAATCAAATCAAGCACAATGCATGCATTTAGCAGTAAATGCTGAGATCCCAATGTAACTAAACTGAACCAATGAATTCTACAAAACCCAGTTGAGTAAAGTCAGTCTCTTGATCCAAATATCAAAAATTCTAATGTCACCTATTTTTATTAAATTTCTCAAACAAGAAATAATTCAACTCATCAACTAAGTAGAATTTCTCTAGAAAAAGAGGAAAAGAAAGAAAAAAAACTTATCTTCTAACAAAAGATCATAGCACAGATAAATCCATAAAAAAAAAAAGGAAATTAGCTTACCTTCCGAGAAACATGGCTTCTTCAAGTGCACACCTGAGGCTGGATTCCTGATGACCAAGTCCCGCGCATGAACCGCAGTGCTTACCAGGGCAGTCAATTCTACTTCCCCAATACAAATACTTATCATGAAGAGTGTGTTGCCTTTTATTCCTTGGTTTAGCCACGTTTCTTAGGGTTAGTGATGCAAAAGAGAACCCATATGTGGAACGCGGAGTGAAAAATAGGAAAAACAACGTAATGGCGGATACGGAGATGACAAGAAGGACAACTGGAGATCTGGGTTTTTGTCTTAATCTTAACCTGGGTCTGTGAATTGTCGCCATTGAAGTTGCAGAGCAGAGACAAGGTGGCGAAACCAAAGAAGTATCTGGTTTTCAGTGTGATTCTCGAAGAAGAAGATTGTAGATTTGGGAAGGCCTATAAAGTGAGATCTTGCCAGGTCATCAAGTGGGACCCGATGTGCTTCCACGTCGGACCACGTTACGTGATATACCGGTGACGTAGCAACAATGTCAATTCGTTTTCTTTATTAAATTTTTAGCGTATTTTCAGAAACCTTCCCTAAGGTTTATTAAAACTACAAATAGAGAAAAAGTTTGTAAGTATTTGTATAATCCTCCTCTACTACAATATTTTCTTGTTAACCAACTAAAAGTATTAAAAATCTAAAATAACTTTATTTTTTAATTTATATTTATTCATATTATCATTATTTTCTTTGAAAATAATAATTCTATCTAATAAATAAACTTTTATTTTATTTTCAAATTTTTTATTAATTTTATTTATTTATTAAAACTATTAGCTCACAATGAGAATAATAACAATATACATAAAAAAAAATAAAAATATATTAAAAAATCTTTTAAAAAGTTCATTTATTATTAAATAAAATTATTATTTGTCATTTTCTCTGAAATAGACTAAATATATTTTTTTATGTTATGTTTATTGATAATTAGAATTAATTATTTTTTTGAGGAAAATATATTTTTATCTTTGTTATAAAAAATTGCTTCTATTTAATATATAAAAAAATTATTTGTTTCTATAGTGTTCTTAATAAATTTTAAAATTTTAATTTATATTATTATTATTATTATTATTATTTGTTTGTGAGCTAATAATTTTAATAAAAAATAAAATTGAAGTTATTTTAAATATTGTATTATATTTTTATTAAAATAATTTATTCATGTAATTTTTAAAGAGAAGAACCGAAATATAAATAAATATAAATTTAGAAGTGAATTTATTTTAAATATTTTAATATATTTGACTAGCGAGCGAAATGTCCAATAGATAAAAATATTGTAATAAAAGAAATTTATATGAATTTTCATAAACTTTCTCTTAACCTATCATTTTAACAAAACTTCAAGAAAAGTTTATGAAAGAACTCCCTTTATTTTTTTTAAAAAAGGTGAAAATAGGATAATTTTTTGTTTTAATAAAATTTAGTAATTAATTTATTAAACTATGTTCTTAAGTGCTGTTTTGACAAACTTCAGGGACCAAAATGTTGTTGTCCCATTTATCGATAATCTTACAAATATATTAATTACCACCCTTTTGCTAATTATATACGTGAAGTTTGCGTTTAGGACGGCGTCTTTGTACCCTCATAGCTATCCTCAACAAGCAACAGCTATTTTTTAATAAAGAAATTTATTCGAAACTACTATATTTTAAAAAAATAATTTACTTTAAACATCTCGATTTTAATAAAAAAATTAAAAAATATAAATGGTGTAATTTATTATCTAGACCAATTTAACGGAACTATAAAGTAATATTATTTTTGTCAATTACTTAATACTAAATAGTTGGCAACTAAAATTTTCATCTCAATTTTTTTTTTTTATTTTTTTTTTAATTTCAAATAATATGGTAGGTTAGATAGTATTTGTGTTTTAATATTATACTTGTTAATTACTTATAAATAAATATCATATATTTGAAATTAAAATTTAAAAGGATTAATATTTACTTATTTAAGATACTTATATTCAATTTTTTATTTTAAAATTTAAAATTTTCATTTTTAATATTGAGATAATCCATCGTTAATTTTTTATAATTATTGACTAGAGAAAGAAATTAATATTTAGGAAGATTGAAATTATCAAAAAGTTGGTCTCACGGCTCAAGCCATCTTATCCTTTATTTACAAATATTAAATTTTTTTTATTTAATTTTGTAAAATATTTTAAATTTAGTTAATTAATTAAGAAATAGAATAGTAAACTTATTTAAATGTGCAACAAATTTGAAAATTAAAATAAAATAAATAAAAAAAAATTTATACGTACAACTCGTATTGTACAGTACAGGTTTTTAATTGAATCTCGTTTGAGAGAATAATTTAATAAGACAACTCATAAATATGCAAACCACCACCCAAAATGCTTCTTAATTTAAGAAATATATAGGATAAGTAACCAAATTTAATTAAAATCTGTTTCTACACAAATCATCAACTTCAATGAGGGTCAAAATTTAAGAGTAACAAATAAAAATAACGAAGAGGATGTGCTTAACAAATAATTTCGACAACCCCTTGGGGTAAAACAAAAATCAAATAGTAGTTCGTGAAATGTATGAATTAATGGGTGAGTCCAGAACCCACAGGCAAGCAATTACAAGTTATTATCTAGCATGGCATTATTGCCTCCATGTTCAACTCGTGTAGAGCACAAGAATAATTTATTATGAGAGAAAGAGGCAAAGGGATTAATACACCAGGTGATAAACCCCAAAACCACAAAAACTCACTCAGGTTTTTAACTTAAAGAAAGCTGTTTGCTAGCTACTAACACTACAAACATTTTTGACCAACTACTCTTATCTGTACAATCCTCTACTTTTTCAACTGACACCAATCACAAAAGTCAAAATAATTGAAACCAAAACCTTATTATATAATGGGGGATGAAGAGAAGAACTCTAGATGACGACAAGCATCATGCAGACGGCTTCATGAACAATGCATACAAATTGGCCTTACTTTTAATTTGCAGCATCACTTTGCGATGAAGATGACTACTGGCTAGTCCAGGGTAGCTCCCAAGTAGGGTATGCATTTTGTTTCCTTGATTGATGCATTGATATTGAAGGATTGCATGAAAGACGGATGACTAGTTTCTATTGTTCAAGCCTTTTGAAATGTGCGAGAGGAAACCCCATGTAGAAGTCTGACAAATCCCAAGAAACTAAGCTTCCCATCTGAGTGCCTTATCCAGTCTTGAAGAACGACATGAACAGGTACTGATGGGCTCAATCCAAGCTCCTGAGAGAAGTGAATAAATTGGATATTAGTAATGCAATCCATTGGACATAAACTGTTGCTGAAGAAGATAATCTCTTTAAGATGTGTGAAAGGATTTGTTTGATCGTTAACAATTCGGTAGAATAAACTGCAGAATTGTTGGGAGCCTTATAACTAGTAGCTGATGGGCATTCACAAGCAGAAATTTTACTCACAAAGTCATTCAACCTCTTAAAAGTGGCACCCATTTTAGTGATCACCCAGTTCTTCTGTGTATTTATGTCAGTTTTGGCCATTATGTTCTATAATTTTAAGATCTTAAGCTCAGAACCAGGACACAGTCATTTTCTTATATACCTGCTACGTACAAATTTATATCTTCTGTAGAGTAGAAATGTATAATGGAATAGACAAACAGAAATAGAAAAAGAAAGAGAGCATACTGAGGCAAGTTCTTCAATCATAATGGGTCTGTTCCCATCTTTATCAAATAACTCATAGGCATGTCTTGCATGCTGCTCCCAAGTCTCCATTGCTTCCAGTTGATGCACACTTATGGCAGCAGCACAAAATTCTTCAAAATCAATTTTTCGATATTGTAGAGAACCAATCTGCAGCATACAAGACTCGACAATCAGCTCTTTTCTACCCATTATGAATTCTGGAATGCAAATTAATTTGAAGATAACAAAAATGAAAAGATAAATTGCTTTTTTGAAGAACTTACAACATTGACATAGTCTAGAACCCGTGAGTCTTTCATGGCATCAGTGGAGTTCTTTGTCACCGCCTGTTACATCTGACACTATTTAGATTGTCTTGGAGAAAATACAAGATATTTGGCAAGATGAGTATAAAAAGGAACTGACCATCTTATAGCTCTGCATAGAAATGAATCCATTTTTGTTTGGTCCCAACAATGTAAATTGTTCCCGAAGATAAGCAAGCTGAGCCACTGTTAGTGTCTTTGCAAGTGCCTGTCACCATGGCATAACTTTATCGATTTTTTTACCACTCTCAAATGAAGCATCAGATTTTACATAAAGGATACAAGTAAACTGAAGAATTATGACAATTAAACAGAAGTTTAGTCAATATATTCATGGCAACAAGGTTAGTTTCTCATTCGAATGATTAAATATGTTGACTGCAGTTTCAATTTAGTCTCTTGAACTGCAATGCCACTCCTATCATCTTTTAACTGTGTCAATGTAGTTGTTGAAATCCATGTCTCTTCTATTTAACTTAACATAAATGTGAACAATAACATGATATTTTCGTGAAACTTTAACCAAAGCCCATGTCAAAATTACAAATATAAAACATCGAATTATGTCTCCCTTTTCAATTATGTCTCCCTTTTCCTCATTTCATTGCTTTTTATTGACTACTGAACATTGATGCCATGTCGTAACCACATGTTTTGTTGAGAGGAATAGTCCGAGGAATGGAAAGGGTATCTCACCCACCTTACCATTCCTATGGTTGGTTAATAAAGTAAGGAATCAAGGTTCCTAGGAAATCCCAATGCCAGCAGCAGAAGGAATATGAATCCTTATATGTTGCCATTAAAAAATTTTATTTCCAAATGCTGACCTTCTATAAAAAATAAAAATTAAAATTAAAAAATTATAATATTTAAAATCATTTTAATAATTTATCCAAAATACATTAATATAAATAATGCACTGAAATAAATATTCATAAAGGAACCAGTCTTCCTGACCATGGTCATGAATTGGAAACAAAACAGCCTAAAGGTCAGTAATTGGCTGGAATTAGGATTCCTCGGAAGCCTCATTCCTTAGTGATATTATCAACCAACAAATCGGATAGTCAAG
>JAWDEX010000020.1:4875511-4887318 GCA_035221805.1 Trichilia hirta
AGTTCCAGAAAATCCGGTATCAAGCTTCTTCCCTTTAGTTCTGTCTTGGTCCACGTCATCATGCTCCAACAGCTTGCCAAGCTCTTTACTCACATCTTTACAGTAAGAAACAGGATGCAACTGATGTGTATGCCAGATAAGATCAATGTCATAAGTTGGGACACAAAAGCGTTTTATGGATCTCTCCCTGTTTCTCTTAATCAGATGCAGAAACCCCTTATATCTGGCCGCAGCTTCCTCAAGAAAGACGTCATTGTTCATATGCGATCTGGATACCTGATACGAAAGAGCAACAACATAACCAGTGAAAGGATTTGAGCACTGATAGATAAAAGGCTCAAATATGCATTTTTATCAAGGGCCAATTATTCACGCAAAAAATGCATACAAATCAAATAGTGATATCATGTGGTCAGTGGCACTGATATGATTCAAAGGAATACCTGGTGAAACTAAAAGTATTGAGAAGTTCAAAAAGGCACACGTTACGGAGCTATACAAAGCACCATTCTGAATCAGATTAAAAAGACAAAAAATCCTCTATGATTATCAGAACATGGAAAAATTCTGTAACTCGCTCAAATACTCAATATCCTAAAAATTGGACAATTTTAGTGGGAATTCAATATCAAAACTCAATAAAAGATTTTAGGAGTTTCAATAAAATGATAATTATGTTTACATACACAGATCTAGTCTTGAAAAAGCCATGATTCTAATTCAACTACTATTGACATTTCAAGATATGAAATTTCAATGAAGAATTGTATGACTTGAGAGACTTTTGAAATGAACAGAAACTCTGAACTTTCTAATATTGGATTTTTTTACAAACGGAATCAGTGCTAAAATAATTGGTAGACTCTCAAGTAAAACAGTGAAGTAAGCGACGGGAGTGTTAAAAGATCAAATGTTGGGATTATTATAAGTTAGTTCTCTACGTCAGGTTCACACTTGATACTACTGCTATTTTCAATAATTCGTTCATGCCTAAATCTAAAATTAAATATGTGACAAAGTAGGATTCCAGCACGGTTATCTAAGGCACAACTACCAGAACAAACTCTAATGTAATGGATTAAGGAACATGTCATCATCATCACCAAACCTGATAGAAAAAAGGACTCTGTCTTCGAACAGCTGAAACTAGATCATATTTGGTGTATTTTTCTAGTCCAGAAATTTTAGCTGCGGAATCCTCTGAGATTGCTTTTGTCAAGTCCAATTCATAGGGCTCCTCTGGATATAGACAATTCCAAATTTCTTCAGTTTGCATTTTACAGGCCCCTTGAACGGAAGATACAACGTTAGAGTTGTCAAGGATCTTCCCATAAAGGTCCTCACAGTCAGATTTGTACCGCAACTGTATAAAAAATCCAAGAAAGCCGCTCAGCAACTTGAAATTACCTAGCCCAGATGGGTACGATTCAATTAGACACTTACTGGGTTGAGCCTGTGACAGTGCCAAACCCATTCGCAGTCAAGAGGAACAACCAGAAACCCTTCGGATATCTGGGACTCAGAATGTTTGGCCAGCAACGGAAGCCAACAAGCATTATACCTGAAATTGGCATTACTAAATTAAATTACACAAAATAGCGAAAACATTTCGTTACAGAACTTGAGAAGAGCGCGCATACATTTTAGTTCAATAACATACACCATAGCCTTCGTGACAAAAATATATCTAATGTCTCATAATATCATACGAAGAGTCAGTTAAACAATGGATGCCACAAAACTGTGTGTATTCGTAGTTGCAACTATCTACCAAACAACATTGTGAAACTTAAAAAACCGTAAGTCAAAATTTAAAAATCATCACAAATTAAACATGAACAGCAATATGATGTAACAAACTTGAAAAAAATGTAATGAAGTGACAGAATTCTAGAGTGGTTACCTATAGATGGCCCTTTGAAGGGCAGGGCCTTCATAGAGAAAACGGTTTCTATCAACATCTGCAAGAAACTGAAGCTGCTGTTTGGCAGCAGCCACAAGGTCAACACTAATCCGAATCTTTTGTGCTTCAAGCCACTCCAACTCTTGCTTCTTCTCCATATCCATGCCTTAGTTCTCACTAAAGAAGACAATCCAAATTTAGCAGTCTTCCTGATGCAAAACGCTTCTAAATTCTTGATGATAGAATAACGACTACATCATCCACAACTCAGCGTTTTGACCCAGTTTTTTCAGCTAATTAATTTTCATGCAAAGAAAAAAAAAATCATCTCATTTGTCAATTAATAGATCGGGAAACCAATAAAGCAAATATAGTCACAAATTCATAATAATTCGTGCATAAAATTATGACTAAAATGTATTTGAAAAAAAAAAAAAAAAAAAGCATCCAATCGCGTTTGGTTGCCTAGAAAACTCCAGGGAAGAAAAACATTGGAAACATTAAATTCCCGCGCTTTTACATCATTTCCTCAGCAACCAAACAGAGCAATTTCTGCTATGTAACAATATCTCAACATGATAACTCGTTTACAAACTTAACACAGAGATTATAACCAACTAAAAACAGAAACTATAATTGCCAATCTTCTTAGCAAAACTGAGAAGGAAATTTATGAACTGGCAAAAGAAAATTATAACAATACCACAAAGTGATCAAAATGAATAAATGACAACACTGCTCGTCTGATCAATATTTGCTATTACGTGAACGTATTATTATGTAGCTTAGCCTAAGCTTGCTTTGGTTAAATCGTCCTCCTTGTATATATGGTCGAACGTTGAGGTCTTAAAAGACGGGTTTTGTGGATTGACCAAGTTGTCCTTCCGTGATCAGTAAAAACTACCGGATTATCAGCCACTATAAAATCTGAAGTTACCAAGTTACCCTTCATTAAGCCATTATTATTGTTATTATTATTATTATATGCCTACAAGTTTACATTTTTTAAGCAATAGTTATTCTATTATAATTATAAAATACAATGTTTAAGATGTTTAAAGTAATAATGATCTATTTTTTGATAAACTTTTTTTTTAATAAAAAAATAATTTGCCTTTTTGTGAATTAGTCTAATTATACTAATTAATTTTGAAATGATTACCGAATAGATGTAATATTTTTATTGGTTTAAATGTAAAGTTTCTAATTAAAAATAGAAATTATACATTTCTTTTTCGTTTTCATTAATATACATCTTACCTCCCACTCTTGATTTTATGATCTCTTCCTTTTATGATAAATTAAATAAATTATTTTTTTGGTGAATATAAATTTAATTTAATAAGCTATAAAATATTTATATTTATACTAAATACCTACCTATCCATAGTATACTTAACGTGTCTCAATGAAAGCGACATATGGTTTTCTTTTTTATCAGTTTGTCAATAATCGGCAGAGAATACTAGTGAAGGTGATATTAAATTTCGTCTATTTTTGTTTGGGAGATGGGAAGAGACGAACAGACAACCGATAGACATCCCATTCTTTCAATTTCCTTCCTTGTAGTTACCTATACACAAATCCTCCATTATTTCATAGAAATTTCGGAGGGTAAATGGGGAAATTAATTAAAAAATGGACCCTCCTCACAATATACCCATTGGTAATTTGACTACGCAAAATATTCCATTAGGTGAGTTGATAGCATCATGACAAATTATTTTTATTTAAAAAATAAAAATTCATAATTAGCAAGTAGGGATAAAAGAAATGTGAGTAATGCTAGTTTGTTGTTTTCCGTGTACGAAACGTGCTAGTTTGTTGCTCTTGGCCTTTTCCGTGTACGAAACATCAGCGTCTTTAGTACAAACAATAGTTGTGCAGTACCAGCACCAAATGAGCGACACATACTGGGTGCCGCATTTGATGGGAATCAAGCCACCATGCTGACAATTTCAAGCGAAGTTTTACGCATTGATAGAGGTTAAATTACGACGGTTATGGTTGAATAAATGCGTAAATTTTTAAATTGAACGATTAAGACAATAAAAAGTAAAATTAAAATACAATCATTAAATCTTTGTAATTTTAGCCTAAATTAATTTGATTTAAGTTTAAAAATTAATATAATTAAGAACATTTGAAAATTTTAGAGCAGAAATTTGAAAGAAAAAATATATTAAAATTAAAGTAATATTTTTATTTAATTAGGATTATTATTATTTTTTAATTAGAATTTTGATAGAGTAAAAGTTTCTTAAAGTAATTTTTTATTTACATAGAACTATTATTTTTTGTTTAGTTAAAATTTTTAATTTTTTATTTAATTAAGATTATTTTAGAAATATATATAAAGGTATATTTTGTTTCAATTCAGGAGGGAAATGAAAAAAAGTAAATAGTAAATTTAAGATTATGAATAAAAATATATTCAAAATTTAAAAATAACATTATTAAAATTTAAATAAAAATAAATAAAATATTAAATGATAAAATTAAATTATACATATCATTTGACATGATCAAGTTGAATTACAGAAATAATTTTATTATTAAAATTAAATATATTTAATTATTAAATTAATTTAAATAAAAATTTAAACTTAATTATTATATATTTAAACTTTGATTATAATATTTTAACAATATAATTTATCAAACACCTATAAATTATTTTTAAAAATAAATTTTATGAACTATTTAATTGATTTTTTTATAACTATTTTTTTTAATAACATGATAAAAGCATAATTTTTTAAAAGTTGCGGTAATCCCCAACTAATCCACCCACCGATTACCAAAGCTTCATTAAGTTTAAAAAGTTGCAGTACTCCCTAACTAATCCATCTCTATAACCCACCCACCGATTACCAAAGCTTCGTGAACATCAAAATGCATAAAAATAAAAATCAAAAAATGAATTTTCTAATTTAAGACTATTAATTTAATTTATTTTCGGTAGGCTGCTCGACGGCAGAGGGGTTTGAACTTTGAAGGGTAAAGTAGGAAAAGTGTTGGAATTTGTTTAGCTGGACAGTTGAGCTTCGGGGGCTAAAAATTTTAGGTTGGAAAATTCGAAAAACAAGTGTGGTGCATGCGGACATATTTTGGCAGGCTAATTTATGGGCTCAACCATTTGGGTCAATAATTAGCCAATTTGTTTGGGCTCCCACATGTGGCCTGTAATCTACAGACAGAAAAGTGTTCTTCCCATTTGTCCATGTACAGAGTACTCCTAAAAATAATGTAAATGGTCCATCATTCCTACGCCAACGTAATATAAAATTAACGAGTCTATAATAGCGTCAGTCATCTAAAGAAGCGAATATTGCAACCTTTTCTTATAATTTGAACGTTTACTCTATTATTTAAACATTTTAAATATAATAAATTTTTGTAAATATTTTCGATAGCATTATTATTAATTTTAAAAATTACTATATATTTTATAAAATATTAATTAATATTCAATATTCAAACTAAGTAAAGTACTTATCATGCCTTTTGTTCTCCTTTCTTTCTATAGAATTCGAAAGAGAAATCATCAGTAATATGGGCTTGTCATGTACAATCAAGCAACAATAACTATTTCTTAGCAGTAAATTTCTTTTACTTTTTTATTTTTTATTAACTAATTATTCTATAATATAATAGCATTGAGTTTTTTTTTTTTTGCTTTATTTTTTGTTATCTTTTTCTAATTAAAATTGGAAATTTATATTATAGCATTGAAACTTATATACGATTTTTTTAGTTTTTTTATTTTTTATTATATATATATATATATATATATATATTGAAGGAAAACAAAAAGTAATTGAAGGTAAACAAAATCTCAATAATATGTAAAAATTTAAGATAAAATAAATTAACTAAATATTATAATTTTTAGATATAATTTAAAATTCGATTAAGATAGAGAAGAGAAAAATATTTTAATCAGATTCCGATACTAACTAAAAGCAAAGGTTCAGAAGAAGAATTCAAATTTTACAAATATGGTAATTTTTAAAATTAATATTGATGTTTAAGTTTAAAACATTTCACTGAAAATACCTAACAAAAATGATAGCATTCCTATGAGAGGATGTAATTATTAGATAAATAACAATAGTATAACATGATTGATAATTGTATTAAATTAGAGTTTAGGGCTGTTAATTCATTAACCCATTAAAACAGTGACACAATTGTAACTTGATTAACTCAATCAATAATATTATTAGCTTAAAATTTTAATTCTTGAAATAATTATTAAATGAGCCAAATTTAAGTTAACCTAAAATTCATTAAGCCCTTGTTTGACACTTGACATGAACACTACTTGCAAAACTCAAATTGTCAACCCTACTACAAACACAAAATCAAGATAAAATGTTTATATTTCATCCATTAGAATAGAATAATATAAGATATAAATATTTGAAATATGTGATCTTTGATAATGTCAAGTTATAAGTCACATTAGTTGGGATATAAGTTTTGTTTAACAATCAGTAACACAAAAAGCCAATAACTTTGTTCCCACAAATTAATTATACATTATGTTCTATCATTCCCATTGAGCCAAGAATGTCATGTTTCTGCTCATCCAAACCAGCGAAAACAAATGCACCTAAAAAATTTCTATATGAAACAAAACATATGGAAAATCGCAAGTGTCATTTTAAGAAATAAGCTCACTATTAAGAAATCACAATAAAAGTATCTTCTCCCACGCTGCTTCAATATAGAATTAAGACTATTAACTGAAAACTGAAAATGCTGCTGCTTGTGGGCTCTCGAATCTCAAATCTCACCATGTAAACTCAAATCCATCCGTTGCAGAAGCTTGATGAATGATAGTAGGGGAATTGTTGAAAATTACGGCATTACTTCATAACTCCTCGGACTGAGTGTCATCTTTTGTTTGCATTTGCTCAAACTTGCCACGCTCCAGATATTCCTCTTCAATAGTTTCCTTGAGGATGAAAAGTCTTTGTATAACTACCGGTTGAGTCATCTGCCTGGCTTCCCTGAGTTCAGTCTCCTCCTTATTGAGCTGGTACGCATCAAGCATTATTGTAATCCACTTGTGCAGTTCTTTGGGAGTTCTGCTTAAAAACACACACAAAATAAATTCATATACCGCACCCAAGAAAATAGTGTAGTTTCTGAGGAGCAAGAAGCTATCTTACGTGTGTAAAGCCTTGGAGTTTTTGGCTTCATGTTCATCACCTGGAGAGAAAGCTGTTGCCAATGCTGAAAATCGTTCTTCAGGATCTATGATGTTCAGCAAGTATTTAAGAAGCTTTATTTCTTTTGGTGCTATGCTCCTAAGACTACTCTTTGTCGTTTTATATAGATGATACATTATTTCTTTCACCTGCACTCACAAGTTCAAGGAGCAAAGGCAGAGAACAGAAAAAATTAGCACTTAAAAGGTCACAAAGGCACAAAGAAACAATGCAATGAAGGAAATTATTGAACAAATGCTTAACACTATTAGTTATGGAATTTCCAAACGTATAATTCAGCAAGCTCATGAAAATTTCATTAATTCATATACAACTTTAGAGTTTGTTCTATTTTAAAAGCAAAATTGAACAGATTGGCATGTGATACACTGTTATTCTTTGTAAATACCACCATCCCCAAGTATTCTAACAGAGAAATGTTAGGAAGTTGTTGAGTCCAGCGACTTGTACCATGGCCAAATTCAAAAAATGGTGAACATGAGAATGCGTCATAATTGATTCAGAATAAGATTTCAACATTTCTAATTGACTGATGCAAGAATGGGTAGAGCTTAAAAGATAAAGATTAGGTGCATCAGTCAAATATCACAAATTCAAGGTTGTTGCCAGTACCTCATTTTTCATAGTCTTTGACGTTTTTGCAGCAGCCCACGCACTGTTTATTAGTAAAATCAATGAAGAGTCAAGTTCCTTAGCCTTGGCAAGGCTTTGGATCTTCTCGCATGCCACATCCACTGAAGAAGAGTTGAGGATATCATCAAATTTTGCCTGTGCAGCATCAAGTGTCTCCAAATTCTCCAGTGTGTTATCATAAGCACCGACTGCACACAAACATCTAGTAGCCAGTCTAGCCACCGCTGATCAATCGAATGGAAACATAGAGATTAACCTTTTTATTCTGTGAAGTCAAAACAAAAAAATGCAAATAACTTTGTTTAAATATAAAAGTAAATCGTACGGTTAAAGATATTTTAACATTCAGCTTGGTAATTATAAAGCACACTTAAATTCTTTTTTTCGCTTAGTCATTGACGCTGATATATTTATCCATTTTTTCATAACAGGTTGTGAATTAACAGTTGTGTTAGCTGCAGTCTAGTCGAGAAATCTAGCGGTGGCATTATCATAGAAAAAGAGGCAATCTCATAAAACATAAATTCATGATAATCCATTAAACAATCCACATACAAATGTTACAAATGCTCAAACTATTACCATCACGGTCCTCCAGATTATCATGGGTTTCTGAAACTAGAGTGAGGTAGCGGAAAAACTCCCCGGTGAAGTCTTTGCGCCTCCGAGCAACTACTGCATTTACATCAGTTGGGCTGTCTTGTATCTCCTTAAGAAGTTCACTATGCCTTTCCATTTCATCATCAATCTGCAATGCTCAGTCCTGATTACATAGAACCAAAAGAAAATCTAAACCTGAAAGAGTTTCAAAATTCAATTCTAGAACCCCCACTTGGTCATTGCGTGTGCCATCAAAGAAATGATATTAAAGGTTCACAACTTAATTTTTTAATATTTTGGACTTGAGAGATTTAAATTCCTTCTTATGGGGTTGCATATAACTATTTAGTTGATTTAGATGACTTCTGCAATTCTTCAGAAAAAAAATTTTGCTAATTTGAAAATTTTGCAATACACTCTTTCCCAAAAGTTTTCGCCACCCATAAAGTTCAACAACTAAATAAAAGAATAGAACAACACAGAGAGACATTACCTTCTTAACTTTGTTAGCTAGTGAAATCAATTTTTCTTTCATAGTAGAATCACACTCCTCCTCCGCCCTTCTTCGACACCTGTTATAGAAGCTTTCTCTGTATTTATTCCATTCCTCCCTAAACACCAAATACTTTCTCCATTCTTTAACTCTACGTTTCTCATTCAAGAACACATCAATAATCTTATCGCAAAATTGAGTCAAAGTGTAACCCTCTACAACTTCTTTCTCCGATTGCTCCACTTCCACCTCAGCATTAGCTACGCCAAACACTTCAGTACCTAAACAACATTCAGTAAGCCTTCAGAGAAACTAACAACAAAAATTCAATTGCTAACACCCACATAAAAAAAGCTTAAATTTATTATTGGTTATCATGAATTGAAAGAAAAAGTTTCATATAATTTCTTTTCCCACAACGAAGAAGATTTATACATAAATTGAAGGTTAAATAAAAAAGAACTAGTAACAAACTAAAGATTTACTGCAACCCAGCTTACTAGATTTTTGTCTAGCGCGAAGATTCATTTGCTTGAAACTGTGACTTCGCTGCGTTCTTTTGTGCTTAGTAGACGAAGTGGATATGAATGGAGTTTTGACAGTCGTTAGAGATGATTTTTCATCGAAAGAAAAGAAGCCAGTGAGGATATTATTGTTGTCTGAGAGAGAGGATGTGGCTGTCGAAATTGATAGTTCGAAACTTAAAAGATTATTCATGGTTTTGATTACTATTGAGTAAGAATAGAGATGGAGAGTGTAGGATGAGATATTACGAGAAGGAGATACGATCTTTAAATTTCTTGATTGTGGATAATCTGATGGCGTAATAAAACCTACGTCGTTTTGTTTACTTTATGTTTTTCAAAAAAATTTAAGAACGAGAATTATGAAATTGGTCCTTCTAATTCATAAAAGTAACAAACAAATATAAAATTTCATCACTTAATCCCACCATAACCATTCAACTCCATTAAAAAGAAATTAACCTAATGTGATTTCTTGTTATAATAAAAAATAATATTAAAAAGATAAATTTTCTTTGTCTCAAAGTCATTTTAAAACATTATAATTTTTTCTATTAATTTAAAAAATCAAAACAAAGCCATAATTTTCTTTTCTTTCTTTGCTCGCTTTTGTCGTTTCAACAGCAATCTCAAACAGGGACTTAATCCCATGTGTAGTATATAGTTTTTATTTAAAATATTTTATTTAAACTGAAAATATTAAAATAAAAATGTTATTAAATTTTATTTGTATATAATTGAAACTTTATACTATAATGTATATTATTAGAAATTATAGGGAATCTTCTAAAATTTTTCTTAATCTTAATTAATTTTTAACATTAATTATGATTGGGAGTATTTCTTACCTTCTCAAATTTTAAGGATTATCAGCCGAACGTCGACAGTAATTAATTGAAAAATATTTTCATAAAATCTTTGAAATATTTTCTCAGTAACCCTAATTTTTTTTCTTAACTTAATTAAATGCTTCACAAAATAATGATATTTTTAACCTAGTTGGAAATTTTATGAAAATAGAAGTCGTTTATACTGCTTGTTAGATTTTTTACTCATCAGTTTAAAACTTATGCACTGCTTTCATGCTGATTTATAAGATTTTTTTTTGTGGATTTGTTAATTCTTTTAATTTTTATACCATGTAGTTTTGATTCAGACTATTTTAAACTTATTGTTTATTTTTGCAAATATCAGGGACCGATTTGATAATGATCTTTAAGAAGCTCGCCGTATCCTGCACCAATTCGCTGCATTTACTGCCCTGCGTCTCAGCGCCTCGTTAACTTTTTCTCAGAGCCAATTTTTTTTTCTTTTCTGATTGAAAATCACCGAAGGCTAATCGTCTCATTCTCAAAATGATGAGGAAAAAAAGCAATAACGACCTCGAAGACAGCAATTTGGAATCCTTTCTCAAATTTTGAGCAATCGTAATTCGTTTCGTTCCGCTTCAAATCAAGGAGGTTTCTTCTTTTCTTTAATTTGCTTTCTAATTTGTTGCAGTCTGTACTCCTTTTGAAATTTACTTCTTCTTTTGGTGTTCATTTTTGTTAAATTTCCCTTTGCTGTCAATTTGCAAATCTTGCGTAAATTGTTTTTTGTTTTTCCATTTGTTCGATACTTCAATGAATCAAAGTAATTAAGCCTTGTGTTTCTGAGTGTCTTTGAGAGGGAAGACAGGGTGAGTAGTGTACTGCGTAGTAATGGACTCGAAGAGGCGCCCTAGCAGAGAAAAGAAGCTGAAACGTAGAGAGGCACTGGAAAAGAAGAAGGCAATTTATGAACTCATCAAAAATGCTTCTGCTCAATGGGATCATCTGGATTATTTCCATTCCTTTCGCCAGTACGAAAGGAATGGCCTTTCTGTACATTTGGAATCCGGGTGTGGGGATAAGCTTTCCTCTGCCGAAAAGCAGTATGTTCAAAACCTTCTTAAAGTTAATATGGAGGGGCCATATGGATCTGAGTGGCCCGCCGAAGAGAAGGTAAAGCGCAGAGAAATGGTTGCTCCTGAAGCACGTTATATATTTGTCAGAGAGCTTGAGGCTCCAAATGCTGGTGTCAATGAGATGTCCAAAGTGCTTGATGGGGGAAAGATTAATTGTGCTGAAAACAAGGGATCTATTGTTGGATTTATACATTTTCGATTTATTGTGGAGGAAGACGTACCGGTTCTTTATGTTTATGAGCTACAGCTTGAACCTCGGGTTCAAAGGAAGGAACTGGGAAAATTCTTGATGCAACTGGTTGAGCTAATTGCTCGCAAGAACCGAATGGGTGCCGTGGTGCTGACTGTTCAAAAAGCAAACTTGTCAGCATTGAATTTCTATACAAGTAAGCTGAGATATATTGTATCCATTATATCACCATCAAGAGTTGATCCATTGACTGGAGTTGAGAAGAGTTATGAAATTCTC
>JAWDEX010000020.1:4887418-4899761 GCA_035221805.1 Trichilia hirta
AAGCACAGGTAAAACCTAGGGTTGTTAATTACTTCAAGAGGAGTTGACTCATCAGGTAATCTAATGAGAAGTTTATATAACTTCAAAATAGCTCCCAACACAAGCCTAAAGTAACAGTGAACTATCTCAATTGATCTATAATATCTTGATCTAATCACTCGCAACCTTACATTGTGACTAATTATATACAAGAAAATTAGCACTTGCTCCTTAACATTTACTGATCTAGTTGAATGTAACAAATTGTTATTAGTAAGAATGTCACACAGATAAGAAAATGCAATCAACCTCATCCTTATTTGATCAATACATTTTGGTCACCTTCATATAAAATGCTATTCATATAATTTTGTCTTTTATAATCTCGATTGATGAAAGGTTCATGGGGTATTTCATTCCTACATCTAAGTCTTTGAAGAACAATAACCCCAACAGTTAATACTGAAGTAGTTACAGTCAAAATTGTTGCACGAATGAAATTATTATCCATCTACCGAATAAAAAAAACAAATACACTATCAATAATACAATGAATAGAAATAATGAAAAAATAACTATAAAATAATGGCATCCAAAGCACAAAGCAATTTAATGTAAAACGAATGGTAGGCGAAGGATACAAAAGTGGATGAAAAATAAAAAAGTAAGAGCACTTACTAATAAATTGATGGAAGATAAGGCAAGTCGGTGCTCAATAGGTAAAAAAGCAAGTTAAAAACAATGACAACAAACATAAAAATTAGCATTTAAAATAGAATCAGAAAAGCATGGGTACAGAGATACAAATAGAAATTTATATATTCAATTTATAATGTATATAATAAATTTATATATAATAAGTGAATTCGAACATTTGCCATCTTAAGTCATCAATCAATAACTCCTCTTCCAGCTCTTATTTCCAAGTTCCAACCAAAAATAACCAAAAAATAAACAAGAAAATTGAAATTATCCAACTCAAAATTTACAGAGCTAGAAGCAAAGGAAGTTAGGAGCAAAGGGAGTTAAGCTTACCGGAAAAAATGGAGGCCACGTCTGCGAGAGAAGGACGGCTTCAATGGGCAAACTTCTTTGACTATTATACATCAACAGAGAGGAGCGAGGACCTGGGACATAGGTGAAAGAAAGAGTAGACACAAAAGTAAAAGAAAGAGAGAATGAAAGTGAGATCGAAGAAAGATAAGAGAGACAAAGAGGTTGAAGAAGCAACAGGAGAAAAAGAGATCGAAGAAAAAGAGAGAGAAAGAGAGGAGCACGGTGGGCGACCAGAGTAAGGAGTTTGCCAGAGACAGTGGGAGATGACTGAGACAGACAGAATGAGTGAAAGGCAACTAAAAGAGATAAAAGAAGTGGCAAACAATCGAGAGATGCAGAGGGAGTGGGAAGCCGTTGAACCAGGAAGAGGCAGCTGAAAATGTCTTCCAAAAATAAAAAATAGGAAGACATTTTTCCTAAAAAACCAATCGCTTTTCCGTTGACCCTGAGAGTAATTTTCTTTGACTATTTTATATCGTTCAACCAAACAATCGAAAATGAGGACTTTATTTTTAGAGAAGTCATTTTCCGTGAAACAAACAGACCCTACATTACGTCACTTTACATCTTTAATACTTTTTAACTTTTATACTATATAATATTAATTCAGATTATTTTAAACTTATTTGTTATTTTTACAAATATCAGGGACCAATTGGATAATTATCCTTTCAAGAAGCTCCCTGTGCGCCGATGCATATGCACTCAATGCTCTACTCTGTGTCACCATTTTTTGACTTCCTCTTCTGCTTGAAAATCACCGAAGGCTAATCAGCTCCTTCTCAAAATGATGAATATTAACAAAATAACGACCAATTAGACAGCATTTTGGAGTCCTTTGGCAAATTTTGAGCAATCGTGATTCATTTCGTTCCACTTCAAATCCACGAGATTTCTTCTTTTCCTTCGTTTTGTCCCTGTTTTGGTTTCAGTCTGTACTCCAAACTATAGTTCAAATTTTACATTTTATTTGCCATCATTTTTTGTTGAATTTCCCCTCTTCTGTCAATTTGCAAATCTTGCTTAAATTATTTTGTTTTTCATTTTGTTCAAGTTTTCAATAAATCAAAGTAATTAGAGCCTTGTGTTTCTGAGTGTCTTTGAGAGGGAAGAGAGGGTGAGTAGTGTGCTCTGTAGTAATGGAGTCAAAGAAGATCCCTAACAGAGAAAAGAAGCTGAAACGTAGATAGGTACTGGAAAAAAAGAAGGCAATCATCGAAAAAGCTTCTGCTCAATGGAATCATCTGGATTCTTTCCATTCCTTTCTCCAGTACGAAAGAAATGGCCTTTCTGTAAATTTCAAATACCGTTGTGCGGAGAAGTAGTATGTTCAAACCTTCCTAAGTTTAACATGGAAGGCCCACATGGATCTGAGTGACCTGCTGAAGAGAAGGTTAAGCGCAGAGAAATGGTTGCTCGAGGCTCCAAATGCTGGTGTCAATGAGATGTCGAAAGTGCTTAATGGGAAAAAGATTAGTTGTGCCGAAAACAAAAGGTCCATTGTTGGATATGTAAATTTCCGATTTATTGTACCGGTTCTTTATGTTTATGAGCTACAGCTTGAACCTCAAATTCAGAGGAAGGGACTGGGAAAATTCATGATGCAACTGGTTGAGTTAATTGCTCGCAAGAACCGAATGGTTGCATTGGCGCTGACTGTTCAAAAAGCGAACTTGTCAGCATTCAATTTCTATACAAGTAAATTGAGATATTTCGTATCCAGTTTATCACCATCAAGAGTTGATCCATTGACTGGAGTTGAGAACAGTCATGAAAGTCTCTGCAAAGTATTTGACAATGAGTCTGAAACTGTGTTGGACGAATGAAGATGAGCAGGAGATCGTTATTTGATCCTGATACAGGAAATTTTGCTAGATATTTGATATGAGAAAAATAAAATGGAAATTGCAAACAGACTAACTTCAATATTAAACCATTGACAGACTTAGAGAACATATTGTGGTTATTAGTTTTGCCCTTCCTCAACGAAGAAGTCGCCTTGGATAGGTTCTAGTTGGTTAAGAGATGTTCCTGTGCTTCAAGGCCATTTAGTCGTCCAATTTCCAGCCGCGGCTTTATATCTCAGAGAAACTGGATAATTTGTTGATCAAGTTTTCCATAGACAAAGATAGATGTAGCTTTCGAATGATGAAACAGGTTTGTTAATGGCAAAAGTAGCATAAATAGTATTGTAGTAAGTAAATGAGTTACTGACCACAAGAATTGTTTGACACTGAGCTTTTGATTGCAAAAATGGATCGACGAACGTTTTCATAAACAAAGAACATTATTATTATTATTATTATTATTATTATTATTATTATTATTATTATTATTATTATTATTATTATTGTGAACATTCGCATGATAATGTGTGGCTTTCTTATTGCATATTTATAGGTTTATTTTTACTATAATTGATGGTTGCAAATTCATTTTATTTTTCTAACTTAGTTTTTACTTTTGTATATATATTATACGGGAGCTTTTCACAAACCAAGCTCAAACTGAATCATAGATATATTCTATTCGCAGATTAGTCTTTAATAATATTCAACTGAGGGAATTAGCTTTCTGATTCTTCTCGCTGCTTGTAAGATTTCGAATAATTTATTTGTTAGCTGTCCATTTGGCCAGTGTATAGTAGTGGTTGCAGGGGTGGATGGTTCAAAATATGAAAATACTAAATTTGAGGAGCCCGAAGAGTAAAATCTGCATAAATTTGTAATACAATAGTGCTGTATAAATTGTTATTTTTCCAAAAGATCCAGCCTCAGGACTGAAGATCGTTCCTCTGTCTAGTGGTTGAGTTCATTATTTCTTACTTCCATTCTCTGTTCAGGTTTTCATTACTGTTTTTTTGAGTTGCTTTGTTCATAAACCTTTGAAATCTGAACGTTCTCATATTTGGAATGTTTCAGCTTCCCTTGTGCTGTATTTTTGTTGGAAAATCAGGAATGTGTTTTGGCTTGAAAACATTACAGTATACTGGATGGACTTAAAAGCTTTGTGTAATACCACCAGTGCTATTTTCCAAATATATGCCCAGGTCATGTTATAAGAGGTCATGATCATTTCATCTGGATGAGGTTGAACCTTGCTCTTATACTTTGTAAAGCTCCTAAGATTCATATTGTTATTTGGAAACCTCCATTTACCGCATGGACAAAAGCTAATCCTGACATTTGGTGCATAAGAAACCCATGCCTTACCGCATTTGGAGCTTCTTTAGGGATAGCACTGGCAGCATTTTAGGTGGCTTTGTGATGTTTCAAGCTATTCAAACACTATTTTCCTGAGTTAACAATACCATCGATTTCAAATTGATTGTTGATTCAATGAGGTGTAATTATGTTTGATTTGAATCTGATTCACTTGTGGGTACCAAGCTGTTCCAGAACTCCATGGATGCTTCATAATGGGTGTTTGAATTACTTGAACATCATCTCTCCTATGCGCTTTCTTTTTTCTCGCGCTTGTATAAGAAGGAAATGGGGCAGCAGATAATACTCTAATTTTGTTAGTGAGTAAATATGACTGAGGAAGTTTTCTTTCTCTTTCATTACTTAGTGGACCCTAGAATCGCTGCTTACAAGTTTGGTTTATTGATGATGGGACTTTATCGGTATTCCCGTCTGATCTTTACTTTTTCTTCGTTCAACAAAATTTCCACTGCCCGTCTTCCTCGTAACTTTGGGTCTAATGAAGAAGGCAAAATATTTTCCTGTATGATCCATCCAACTCAATAGTAGAGGGGAAATGATTGTAGAAAGAGCATAAATTGATGGATGATGAGCAGAAAGATTGAATCAAACTGTGCATCAAAACGTCCAGTTCCGATATCAAATATCAAATCGTATTTTGCAAGTATGGGGTACGCTTCGGAGTAGAGGTGCTCTGATTTTTAGTTTATTGTTTTGTTTAATAAAATCACTAGTTGCAAACACATACATAAACGAGTAATTAATAATTATTATTGGCCGTGTAAAATTATGGGTATGCCTACTCACTGTTAAAGGTAACTATCACGAGAATTGTTGGTCCCTTATATTTAATGTTGAGATGTTAAAACAAAAATGGAAATAAATTAAATATTAATTAAAAAGAATGAGTGAATTTCAAAAATAAATAAAAATTAATTTTATCAAATATGTCGTAAATAAAGAAGCAAACGTGAAGTTTTCACAACTCAAATAATTTTTTTTAAATATTCTGTTGAAATAATAATATTTTTCCAATAACAATCAATATTTTGATATTGGAAGTCCCGAAGTGATGGTAACATCTTGCTAACAGAAAACATAGAGTAAGGCGTTGCTAGCAGCTAAAAGTCGAGATCTTTCGGGCTAGTCTTGTTGCTGTAATTTGGAATAATGGATGTTCTGTTTCTAAAGAAGGAATAAATTAATTGACAATGAATTGGAGCAAGTAAAAGGCTTCTTGGAAATGTAGCCAATCCTCGCCTACAAACAAGGTAATATAATCCTGTCCAAAATTCAAATACGAAACTTTTCTCCATTATTTATCAAGAAAAAGTTGAGGCTCAGCTCTCAGCTCGTCTTTTACTTTGAACAAAAGCTATGTTGATGTTAACAGCTTTGTTCTCTCTGCCAAAATTAACATAAAATGATTAATTAGAAACACTTTTGAAGCTAAAGGCAACGAAAAACTTCCAAGGTTGAATTTCAAATGATTATAAACTAAGCTACAAGCAGCCGAAAGGAGGAAAAAAAAAAGGTTTATCACATTGATCCCAATTCAGATACCAGGCATTTGCTTGCATGAACTGCATGCAAACTATATTTCCAAAGAATTGGCTGTATCACATTTATACAGACAGGCAACTTCGGTGCTAAATTGTACCCATTACATAACAGCCAAAAATAGAGGATGAAGAATACAAGAATCATGCAATCTTTTCGATAGAAACACACTAAAACGGATTCCACAATGAAGAGAACTCCACAAAAGCTTTGGATCCACCTCCTCAATCTGCCCACCAGCTGCAGAAATACTTTCTGTCGAATCTCCTCTTTCTTTTAATGCACCAACATTGCCTAAACTATAGTTTATGAGAACACCAAAAGAAAAATAACCAAGCCTGATCCCGGCCTCCCAGGCAATAAATTTCTCCGAACAAAAAACAATTTTACAACTTTCTTGAGTTAGTTATTGGTCTTATGGCTCACAAAAATGGTCATCCTCGTGAAACAGTGATCGACATAGCTAGAAAGCCAGTGAATTTCGTTGGTGGACTTGAGTTTTCTAACCTGACATACACCGTCACAAAGAAGCAGAAGCTTGAAGGGAAAAGGTTGAGCGAAGAAGTCGACTTACTGCATAGGATTACTGGTTATGCGCCGAAGGGATGTATCACAGCCATCATGGGGCCGAGTGGTGCTGGAAAATCTACCTTCTTGGATGGCTTAGCAGGGAGGATTGCGAGTGGAAGTCTCAAGGGAAGAGTGTCTTTGCATGGGGTGGAAACGAGCCCCTCCTTGATCAAAAGGACTTCTGCTTATATAATGCAAGAAGACAGGCTGTTTCCAATGCTTACCGTTTATGAGACTTTGATGTTTGCAGCTGATTTTCGTTTGGGGTCTATGTCATGGTCTGATAAAAAGCAGCGAGTGGAGAAGACGATCGATCAGCTTGGCTTATCTGTAAGTTGTATTAGTTAGTAACATTACTGAAGGAAATGTATGAAATTGATAAAATCCTTTTGATTGTAGACAACACGGAACACCTACATCGGCGATGAAGGGACAAGAGGAGTGTCCGGTGGAGAGCGCCGCAGAGTTTCAATTGGCGTGGACATAATCCATGAACCATCTTTGCTCTTCCTGGACGAGCCTACTTCAGGTCTAGACTCGACCAGCGCTCACAGTGTCATAGAAAAGGTGCACGACATTGCTCGCGCTGGCAACACTGTAATTCTCACAATCCACCAGCCTTCATCAAGAATCCAGCTACTCCTAGATCATCTAATCATTCTAGCTAGAGGGCAGATCATGTTTCAAGGATCACCGAAAGATGTTACTCTCCATCTTAATCGAATGGGACTAAAAGTCCCCGAAGGTGAAAACTCTGTAGAATCTCATTCATGTGATGCAAGAATACGATCAGTCTGAACTTGGTGCGGTGGTTCTAGCTGATTTTGTAAAAACGGGGATGAAACCACCACCGATATCTTGGAAGGAACAGTGCAGTTTCAACAATTGCGCGGTCACCAACCCCACCTCATCCTTCCCGGAATCGGATGGAAGAACCTGTTGGTGGTGATGATCAAGGAAAAATGGAAAGCGTTTGCCATTGCCAATGGGTTCTCGCAAAAATTATGTTGATCAGTGTTAGAAGCTCTTGTAACGATACATCAAGGTAATGGAGTGCGAGCCATAGTGGAATTGTACAAACACTGCAGTTTACACCTAATCAGCGAACTGATAAGAAAATGTTCAAACCCATGAGGTAAAGCCTTGCATCGAATTGCAATGCTATCTTTTTGAATTTATTTCAGTGTTCTAAACACGTATGGAGTGTTGTTTGTGAATGCAGTTCATCTCTTGGTTACTACACGTACTCGAGTGAAATCCTCCCTGGAACACCAACACCTCACAGCATTGACTACACAGAAAATGAAATGATCACATAACCCCAGATATAAAAACAAAGAAAGCAGCTCAACATCTTGGTCCGAAATATGCAAATTCCTTCTTCTCAGAGATCTGGATTTGGATGCGCCGCAACTTCAAGAACATTTACCGTACCCCTGAGCTCTTCCTCTCGAGGATCATGGTCCTCACGTACCATCATGGGATTTGTGATGGTCACTATGTTCCGGAGCCCTAAACAGAATATGCAAGGAATTACAAATCTCCTTAGCTTTTTCATCTTCACTGTCTGTATACTCTTCTTCTCTCCCGAGGACGCTGTCCCTGTCTTCATACAAGAACGCTTGATTATCATCTGGGAAACTTCTCACAATGCTTAAAGAGCCTCTTGTTACACCATTGCTGGTGTCATCACCTACCTTCCATTTCTTGCGTTGCAAGCAGCTGCGTATGCTGGTATTGTTTGGAAACCCTTAAACCTTCGCGGTTCCTTCTCATATTTCTTGGTGGTTCTTTACGATTCACTTCTTTCAACCAACTCTTTCGTGGTTTTTGTGAGCTCCGTGGTTCCAAATAAAATTGTTGGTTACGCAGCAGTCATTGCTTACACTGCTTTCTTTTTCTTGTTTTGTGGCTACTTCCTGAACAGCAAGGATATTCCAATCTATTGGAAAAGGTTGAACAAGATTTCAACACTGACGTATCCGTACGAAGGATTGTTGATGAATTAGTTTCAGACAAACCGGAGTTTTGGGCAAGATCCTAATGGAAATGATGTGAAAGGGATCGGAATATTAAAATCACTGGGAATTAAAACGGAGGAATGGAAGAAATGGGAAAATGTTCTGATAATGTTGGGTTGGCCAGTTTTCCACAGGATTTTGTTCTATATAATAATCCTTTGTTTATTTTCAAGGAACCAGAGGACATGAACAAATGAATCACCATGAATTTGCCTTATTAATTGGATACTTGTGCTTAATTAGTATAAATTAAAGTATCGCTATTTTTAAAAGACAATATTAGTTGAAATCCAAGCAATATTTCGGCCATGTTTACCAACAAGAGACGAAGGTTAATGCTATGGAATATGTCAATCCTCCATTAAAAACATCCATATGCCTTCTTGTGTACGGGCTAACAAAGCTTGCCAGTGACAATTTTTACAGAATTATTTTTTATTATACGAATGTTTTGACTTAATTAATGAATTAATTAGTAAATACGTACTAACAACTATGTATTGTATCATTACATATGCAAAATTTAAAATAAAGTCAGAGAAAATATGCGTTAATTAATTTGATTTAAACCCACGTTCAAAACATATATACGTCACATAGATGTCCATAGCTACCGATAATAATTCTAACTTTTCAAAACATAAATAAAAGAATTTTTTGAGCACGTCTAGAAGATTACATGGGTATTAACCATTTCATATATAAATAAATTAAGGAAAATACCTACCAAATAATGTTCAGCCTTTGAACTTCTTCTGATTAGATATATATTTCAAAAGAATCTTTTGTTAATCACCGTCATTCTAGATTGTTCGGCAATATTCATTATAGAAGTTCACCAAAATGACCTTCGATTTATCCTTGATGAATTGAAAACGCAGCGCATTAACGTAAACTCAACAAAGTAACGATCTTTACTTTTATGAGAGAACCAAGTAATGATTTGGAAAAGAAGAAATTTAAAAAAGGTTAATTCCTTAATTAATACGGAGATTTAACAAAAGGGAATTCTGAAACCAACAAATCATATATAAATTATGTGGCTAGCTGACTCTTGTTTAATTTGTTTAACGACCATATCAATCAAGGCAATCCAATGACTAGAAGGTTTATGAAATTTAAAATGATTTAATCTCTGGACAAAAACACGAATTAGAAGCAATGATTAGTAGCTTTATGATGCATGTATAGGGATCTTGGAGCTCTCTCCAAGTAATCACAAATGTTTTCCTACCAACTACTTCCACAACTTTTCAATACAGCACAAATAATCCATAAGCCCAGGATTCAGTAACTTGTCAACCATTATTGGAGAACAAAATGCTTGGTACAGCAAACTATAATTCAGAAATGTCCAATTCATTGACTAATTACAAAAGTACAATTTGCATCAAATCAGAGCCAACAACAATCATCAATCATCAACATGTGTTATTACCTGATCATGCTGTTAATAACAAAAGAAAATCTACATATCTCACTATTCTGGTACCTCTAGTAATTCTATAAAGAAAAAAACTACAGTAATCTTAAAAAAAGTAGGAACTGAACTGCAGGACAGTATAACTATCACATAACTACTTCTCTTATCCTTTGAATGAATACCATTAGATGATTGCATCGACATGCTTCATCGTTTAGAAAAAAATGCTTGGCAATTCTGGAGTAGCATACCCGCATTAGCAATATAACTAAGATATTGGTTTTGAATTGACAAAGGATGAGGTGAGAAGACTGGTTTCAAGATAGATTTATTAGTGTGACATCCTTTTTTGCACCAAGTGACAACAAGATCAGACATCATCATATTCAAAATTACGGTAATGCTTGAAGAACATCAATGACAGTATTAGCAAGGAAAATTAGTTCTATTTTTAACGAGTTACAGGCAAAAGAGGGCAAAAACGAATGGTCAGAAATCTCAGAACGTTGACAAATAAATTTGATTCATAGATCCAAAATAGACTGAAGATATGAACAGCATACAAGAATAAATTTGTTTACACTCACAAATTGGTAACAAATATATGAGAAGTATTTCTCCTACACAAAATACAGATAAATCCAATTACATAAAATACGGGAATGAATTAATTTTCTATATGATTACAATACAAAGAAGTCCATTCATTCATAGCATAAAGCAGAAAGTGCTTACATGGGAGTTGTTTTTCTACCATGATCTAGAGTATATCATGTAGTGAAGAGATGTGGGTTGGCTGATGCATTTCCCACTTGGACTTCGAGCAATTCTAAACGGCGTTCTAGTGTATCAAGCTTCTCATTCAGCGATGCCAATTTGCTCTTTGTCGTAGCCTCTGAAAGAACAAAAAAACGACAGTCCAGTAAGTAAAAATCACTGCGAACTTGTTCTACTCAATGCATTAAATAATCCACAGAATTCAACAATCTCAAAGAGCAATGATCCAAGACAAAGAAACCTTCTATGAGACTGGAAATCACTACTCAAAACTAATGTTGTGCAATTAAGAAGTGATCAACCAAACATTGAAAGCAATTAAATTTCGCTATGACAATTTGCCGTACATATAATGGAACGATAAATGAACCAAACCCTGTTTGTAAACATAATTTTTTACGCAAGAGTACTACAACAAATAAAAAAAAAAAGTCGCAATTCACATCCATCAACTACCTTTTTCAGGATTTCTCAAAACAAAACAAACAGAAAAAATGCCTTCTTCAGGTAATAATCCAACAAAGCAATCCTCGAAAACATGTACTACGGAACCAATATAGACGAAACTACGTTAGTCTTTCAAATAGTTCCGTCGAATTTCCAACATTGGTCAAATTTTCCATCATTATTTCGTTTTGATCGATGCCCTAAATTCAGATTCTTAAGGAAAGCAATTGTACCATTGGATCTGATTACGTATTCGATGGTCAACGATTACCGAAATGATCGGTTAATATCACTAATCAACATAGAAAGACCAGTGTAATACCAAACTGAACGAGAAATTCGAAGAGTCTTCGAACGTTGAGCGAAATGTGGGAAATGAATTCACGATTTTCCCAATCCGCTTGAACAGCTATTCCAACATTGACGGCGTTTGTTATTCCTCCAGCTCTTGCCATTCTCGGCAGTCAGATCTTTAGTGGTTGAATTGATTGACCTTTGCTTCTTCCTTTCTTTAGTTAAGCTTACTTTGAAGCCAAGCCCTCAATATTACTCGCCAATTTTGGTCCCTCTCAGTTAACGTCAACTTATTTTTGTTCAACTTTATTTATTATTTATTTATTTTTCTTTGGTTAAGTTTCCATTTTTTCTTCTTTTATTATGTTATTATTAAACTTAGTTCTTAAATTTAATTTCCCCTTTCTATAATATTAGTCTAATATTTTAAACATAATGTCCATTTGATAAGTCTTATCCCATTAGCGTCTCTCATTGTTTTGTACAGTTAATGCTTGTTAGTTACATTATTCTCTCATTTCATTTGCCGCATGAGGTTGAGAAGAACTTGAATGCGAACACCAATCTACCAATACCAATTCAACTTTCTATAATTAAATAACCAAACTAGCATCGATTTGATTGATTAGTGTCAAATTAGTAGGATAAGTGCGTTTAAATTTGGCACATGACATTATCACACTATAATCTTAGCATCACATTTGATTGTATTATTATTATTATTATTATTATTAATTGTGATGATGAATCAACTTTTGACGTGTAAAGGTGCATTATTGGGGAATCTTGTTGGTAGAGTGAATGATTGTCAATAATGGTCTTTTGTGGTCATATCACATCTTGCCACATGTTGTCAATGTTATCGGTGGAATCACATATTAATACGTGTCTTTAAAGCTTTTGAAAATCTTCTAGATCACAACCAAATAGATCTTCGAAGTTATCTTTTGCTTTGTCTAAACTTGTAGATGAATTATTACTTGATAACAATGGTAGATATTTTTTCATTATCA
>JAWDEX010000020.1:4931392-4951156 GCA_035221805.1 Trichilia hirta
ATGTTGCTGATCAAGAAGACAGGCATATGTTTTCACTTGACAGCTCCAGCAGCCAAGACATACTACAATGTGGAGGCAAGTGTATCTAAAAAGACTCTCAATCAAGTTCCAACAATGGAGTAAAAAGTTTTTGTTAATGGTTGACAGATAATGGCTTCGTTTGGATTGTAGTGCTTCTACTATGACTGTGCTTTGAAAGGAAAGCTAAAAGAGCAATCTGGCACTGCCAATTTTTAGTAAGATCCACTCATTTTTCCATTAATATTTAATATAGAGTGCTTCCATCCCATAGTTGTTGTGGTCAAAACACTTCGTTGCCAAACGAAGCCTATACAGAGAAGAAGATCTTGACTCCATTCAATATTAAACTTTTTACCTCAGTGATTCTATGACCAAAAGAACAGATTGATGTATTTTTTAAAATGTTACATAATGTTGCGCGCGCACACAACTTGTGATACTACTAATCTAAAATGTACAAAGTTAAAAGCCTTTAACGTACAAGTGCTAACCAAAAGTAGGTAGCATATAGAGAAAAAAGATTCTACCTCATTGATGTCATATTTAGACTCACGAAGCCTCTCACTCCAAAAACTGATGTCCCAATGGTTCAATTCATCAGCTTCTAATGCTCCTTGAACTTTGGAGAAACTTTTAAGATCTTCTACGTCTAGAAAAAAGATACAAAATCTGCTCAAGCAATGCAACTATGTTCTAAACTTTATCCAAAAAGAATACTTCTGCTCTGAGAAGTGTATGACTCTTATCACTAGATCATCAACCATTAATATCATGAATAAGCTGTATCAGGCAAAAGTTCCCTAGTCATTGTGCACTTAATTCAAAACAACCAATGACTAATGATATTGCAGAACTATCTGTATAAATATTAGACAACTAACTAGCTATATGTGTGCATGCCATAACTAGTATAAAATAAAAGTACTTTGGGAATACCAAAAACCATCCTAAACAGCTGACTTATCTTAATAAATAAATCTCATCTGATGATTAGATTTCTGTCTAAAACTTCAAAGAGCATAGAAAAGGGCAACCTTTTGCATCCTCAAACAATATACAAGAAGATAGCATGACCCAAAGGATAAATGATGACACAGAGAGCAACCCTTAGCAACCTCAGTAAATCACATCCAAGGAGATACCTTGAACTGCAGGGTTCCAGGAAGCACTACGAAGCTTTTCTAGCAGCTCAAATGCTTTTTCAACAGTAGCCATTTTGGTTGCCATGCTTACCTGATAATATATAACTTGGTCAGCCAATGAAAAGGAATGATGTTTTAGAAATACAAAAATATTCATACCTCAGCATAGTTTTTGTAACCAAGAAGTTTAGCCTTTTCCAATCTAAGCTTCAATATTTGGTCAATTATTGATGTATTATCTAAATCATCACTTGAGGCCCGAGTCACGTAAGCTCGATAGACTTCCTCACGCAAAGTACGGTTTCGAGCATGTTGCATGACTGACATAAAACTTGGGGCATCCAATGTAAGTATCCATGGCCCATTCTCAGTGGTTGCATTTTCATGACCCTGTTATTACAAATGGCAAAGAATTATACGCGAAAACAGAAAGCCAGAGGATCTGCTGTGCTTGACTTGATAGTTACAATACAAAATAAGCATACTAGATTTTGGCATAAAATACCTTGGACACTGCTGTTTGTGCAGCCAAACCAAGAGCAGTAGGAGGCAATCCTTCAATTTCTTTCTTATCTGTTATTAACTTTTCAAATTTCTTTGTGGCATCCAGAACATTCTCTGAAAATTTATGAGATAGTTTTTCCAGTTCCTGCAGATCAATTCAAAGTCAATCAACAAGTCCAGGATCCTGAACACAAAGCCTCATTGGCTAAGATTGAAATATATGATCCATATGTCTACAGCTAGATTGTAACGGAAAAAAAAAAAAAAAAAGAAAGAAAAAAGACATCAATAAAGATTCGGAGCTTTAAGAAAAATTATGTTAAGGCAAATTCTTTCTATTTGTAGAAAAGGGGGAAAATAAAGAAGAAAAGAAAATCAGAACAAGGATGCTTTCCAGTTACATCATGAATACAGATTGGGATTCAACATTAGAAACAGCAAAGTTAACCGAAATGAAAAAGAAAAACAGCTGAAGATCACTGCAACCATTAGCACATAATAAAGACAAAGATCAGCATGATTCAGGTAGCCAACCCCAACCCCATTCCAAATTTCATTTATACAATTAGACTGCGAATCGATAATTACCAGAGAATAACTAAAATTCAATAATAATTAATTCTTTAGCTCATTCCTGTATAAACTTCAATAATTACTATTAGAAACAAACCTGCTCAATTTTGTTAAATTGGTCTCTTTTATCATCTTCAAGAGCAACACCGTTGAGAACCGCCTCCTTTATTGCCGCTGCACAAGTGTAAATATAGAACATATTAGACTAACAATGCAAGAGTAACCTTGAATATTACACAAAATAAATTAAACAAAGAACAACAATAAGGGAAACGATATGACAAGCACAAAAAATATTCCTACAAAATAAGAGGAAAGCAAAATGTCATATTATAATATTATAAACGATACAACCACCATACATTAGTTACACATAAAACCATTTTGGATATAATACTTCATATCATGTATTGTTGAATACCAAATTTTTATTACTGTAGAAACACCTATAAATACTTGATATAATGAATTGTTGAATATCAAATTCTTATTACTATTGAAAGACCTCATAAATGTAAAAAGAAAAGGTAATCCAGGTCTTGAAGCCCAAATGTTTCCAAGAAACGTCAGCAACACGGTATTGATTTATCATTTCATGTAACAGCATTGATTGATAGAGCATTTTGTACAACAGGAATAACCGCTGCTCAAGCAACCAATTCATCCTGTACTATATAGCAAGTACAAAGCTGATCTGAGTGAGGACATGCAACCTTGGTGATAAGAATTCCTCTGAGTCATTAGATGCAATTTTCTAGGTTTCTTAGGCAGCACACAAACTATATTTATCTATTGAGCTGTATATAAACATCATATTAATTCTTTTGTATTCTCAAGCTATAAGGTTACTGTTCCATTGAACTTAAAAAAACAACTGCAACTTTCTCTCAATCCTCTCTGCTTTTGAATTCCAACAATATAAATATCAGGAAAATGAATTTATGTTTGATTGTGATACAAAGTTTATTGAAAATAGTCCAGACAAATTGCATCTTAAAACGTAAAAACCACTGTAAATTTCCTTGTCCAAGGTTATTGCAGTGCATAAACTAAATATCAACAATATGAAGTTTGAATTATAAAATTCAGAAATAATAAGCAAAATAAATACAAGTTAAGCACCCAAACTTGACAAAGGAAGAACAATGACTCCATATATACATTGAAAAATAAGTTACCCACAGTCTACTACACGTTTGCGAGCTTCACTCATTGAACTCCATTCAGGAGATTCCTGAATAGCCTTGAATGCATTATAGATGGGTTTGCTTTGCCCCAATCTAAGCTGAAACTTCACCTTCTCTGGCTGCAAATAAGAGATGTATCATGTAGGAACCAAAAATGAGAAATACAATATGTGTAAGTAGTATACAGACTTCACGCAAAACAAAAATTAGCCTAAGATCAACACTGAGTATTATTCATAACACACGAATATAATTGAATAGATTGGACATAAGATTTGATGGAGTGTGCCTCAGACATCGTAGCGCTAAAAGTGAGATACGAATTCATTTCTATGTCAAATCTGGTGGTATGTCTTGCCAACAAAATCAAGAATAACAAATTGAATGTTCTTATAATGCATAACTATACCTGAACTTCTTCTATGGCAGAGCGCAGCTCAGGAGTGTCCTTAACAGACTTAAGATGATTGACCATTCCCCAAACCACCGTCAATCGATCAATAATCTTCTCCAGTGGCTCCACCAACTTTGGCCATGACGGCTCCACCGTTTTCTCCAGCTCCACCAAATCAGCCTCCTACACTCAAAGCTCACAAATTCAAAGGACAATGAATCATCCAAAACCCTAAAACACTCAATCCAGAGGAATCAATAAAATAAAAAAAAAAAAAGAGCTCGAAAATTCATATAATATCAAACAAGCAAATTGGATTGAACAAAACACCAAAATTTATACCAGTTTTTTCAAAAGACCACGAATTCCAGGCCTAACATGACTTGCGTCCACTACATCAAAAGGAGGAAACTCAAAGTCTTGCAACAAAGGATTGTCTTTAAGAACCAAGTCATCAATAACAGCAGTGGCAGCAGCAGCAGCAGCAGAAGCCATTGAAGTGGTAGCAGAGAGTGAAGAAGAGCAAAAAGAGAATGAGATAGAGGAAGTTGTTTTGGCTTTGTGAAGAGAATTTAGACAGAAGGAGAAAGAAGAAGACCAGAGAGGACAGGGATGGGATTTGTGTAAATGTTTCGAAGTGAATTGGGAGAAATGTTTCGGAGGAATCGTTAGCATTGGATGAAATGACCGGGGGACTGAGATGCGGGTAGCCATGACGAGGTTCAACATAAGGATAGTTGCGGGAAGAGCCCGCTGGGGAACGTGTATTCTAATCGTTTTGACAATAATGCCCTTCATTTTTTCTTTGGTAGTTTTCTGTTTGGTCCACACGAAAGTATCTTGGGAAAGAAGTAGCTTTGGAATATTTATATATCAAATTGTGAGATGACGTTGGAACTTACACGTGGACGATCATGATAGACTCTTAAACCTTGAATTTTTTAAAATCAATTTAACGTGGACAAAAGATACGCCATTGTCCTTCTTTATGAATTATGATCATCTAGCCTAACAAATTAATAGAAACTTAGAATGTAACGTGTTCATTTTTAAATGAACTTAGGTGGGATTATGAAGATCAACTCGAATTTGTAAATAAACAATTTATTTGTTGGAATTAATTTTAATTTTAGAGAATTAGATTTGAAAAAAAAAACTATATTATATATATTTCAGGATTTTCTTTTGATTCTCTCTTGAATTAGTTGGTTTGATTATTGTTGTTATAAAGATAAAATTTAGAATAATATTAGAGAGAGAAATTTTTTTTATATAAATTTATATATATAAATTGATGTGATGTGATAAATTCATATTATTAATTATTATTTAATGATATTAATTTTATATTTTTATAAGTAATATTATGCCTCACTTGTACTCGAATTTATATTTTAATATTATTTTAAATTTTAATTGTAGGAATCAAGTTAATTGGGGTTGATTGAATATTGGAAAGTGAGTGAGAAAAAGGAAGAGAGAAAGGAAAGAAGAATAAAAAAATTTAACTTTTTTAATCATTAATATTTAATAATAAAACTATTAATTTACTTTTAATTCTAATGGCATGTAATAAACGGATAACAAAGACGACCTACAATAAATTAAAGTGTATATTTAAAATTTAATTATTAGTTTCACTATTAGCTTAATTTGTTAGTTTAATTCATTACTTTAAATGAAAAAATTATTTTTATTCTACAATTATGAAAAAAATAAAAACTGCACTCAAAATTAGAAAAAATGCATTATATTTACTTTGAACAATATAATACAAAGATAAATTTGAGCATGAACCACAAGTGCTTTAATAATTTCGATTTAAACTATTATTTATGGTAGATATTTGTAATATATTAGTATTTAGAAAATTAAAAAAAAAAAGAAAAAGAAAAAAAAAGAGTTCGATGACATATATTATAATTCTTGAATATTTGTTCAGAGTCAAGGATACGTACATCCTTGAGAAAGAAAATTTATAGTTTGGCTGGCCACTGGCACATATGATCTGCGGAGTCTGGTTGCCATGATCACCGGGATGATCCTAAAAGCCAAAAGCACTTTCATCAATTACCCTTCAGAATTTAGTTAATGTCATAACTTTGCTTGCATCCACATCTCTGTCTGTGTTTATACTCAGGAGTAAATCTAATTCTTAGTGTTCTTCTTTGTGCCTAACAAACTGCAATGGGATCAATCAAACCATACGGAGAAAGGAGAAATCACTTCCAGTTTTATTTCAAGTTTATTTGCTTTGTCAAAGCCAGAGTAAATACAAGTAATTATATACATTATCCATGGTCTAAATCAACGTTTGATGGATTTGTACTCATAAAATACCAAATTCACATCCTTGATAGATAGCTCATCATTAGTTAATTTGCCCCTCTTCGCCTCCTGTCTAGTAGGGAAGATCATACATACTAGTTTCTGCAGGTCGCTCCAAACTGATTTACAATCGACACAATGAAAACAAAGAACCGTAAGCAACTGAATTCAAGAATAACAGAAGGGAATGTAATACAAATGCAATCTTGTAAATGGTACCATCTTGTACTTATAAAAAGAGAAACTAATGGATGTTAATCCTGGAGAAATTTAGCCTTATAAGCAGATCTAATGACACTTCAGTCAAATGCATACCAAATGCAATAGGACTTTTTATCTCAGTTCTTGTATTTCATGGTTGATTTTTCGAATCCAATTGTTGGGAATTGTTTTGCATACTCCTCAACATTATGGCGAAGTTTTGCAATCTCGGACTGGAAGCCAGTGGACTGCAATGTTACCAAGAAATCTTTCAACTTTGTTCCTGGTTTACAAAATTGACAGCATCCAATCACAAGTTAGTAGATTCCGCCACCTGGCTCACAACAGCCAACCATGAGTAGAAATTGAGGCACATTAAACAGCACAAGCACTAGCATGAGGGCAGATCATACACATCACAAGCCCTATCAGAACAAAACTTAAAATATCAGATATTTATAAAAACCTTGGGTTTCAGACTTGATTTTCACTGCCAGCTTCACAGCAGCATCAAAGAAATCTGCTACCTTTGCAAAATCCTCCTCAACAAATCCCCTAGAAGTAAGAGCCGGTGTTCCTGAAATGCAATCGAATTCATTAAGCAAATATTACTTGTACAAGGATCAGATAAGTAGAATGTAATCAAGCAAGGGCCTCAACCCATCCTGATGCCACCAGGGACCATGGCAGACACATCCCCTGGAACAGTGTTTTTGTTGGCTGCAATGTGAACAGCTTCCAACACCTTTTCAACTCGGGAGCCATCAATACCCTGTAGACCGAAAATTTAATAAAAGGTAACATCACCCAATATTTCATAACAAAATATAAATTGTAAGTAGTTGATGGAGCCAATATCTTGATTGCATTATAGTAGGAAATGTAGTGTTGTCGTAACTACACAAAGTTATTTTACGTTCTGCTCATAGCAAACTAAAAACTGGGTGGAAATCTTCTGGAAAGAAATTTTAATTGCTCTGAAAATAGCAGATACAAAAAAGATAAATCTGATACCTTGTTTTTCAAATTCACCAATACCAAATGGTTCTCAGTTCCACCAGAAACAAGTTCATAACCCTTCTCAACCAGAGTCTGTAAAATTGGAAAAAAATTGAGCAATCAAAACAGCTAAAGCAAATCTGTTGCACTCATGCACTGATGAGACCATGCTATTCATTAAAAAATTTTCAAAGATGTGTAATCAGATTGAGGGTATGTTTGGTATTGCTGGCTTGCACTGAACTTAGAAAGCAAAATTGCAAAATGTCTTTAAGTACAGTTAACACTTTTAGATTTCATCTGGTAGCAACTGTGACTTCAATGCCAGCACCTCAATACCAGAGATACCCTTTGCTTTGTTAACAAATTACACTATATGTCATGGCAGACCTGTGCAAATTTTGAGCAATTGCTGAGGACTTGCTCTTGATACACTTTGTACTCTGGAGTAGTTGCCTGCATCCATGCAAGCTTAACAATTATTGGTACAAACATAAAATTGCCAGGAAAAAGGAAAAAGAAAGAAGAAATCCACGATGATAGAGAAGACACTCCTTAGCCATAGCAAACAAAGAATCATGTAGCCCTGATTTTCACTTCTTAAAAATAGTCTCTACATTTCCTTTTAAGCTATAATTTTTCATAGTGGAAAAATATCAACACTTCCAAGATCTGACATTGTATGTGCTTCACAGCATGAACATAGGGCTCAAATGAAATAGTGTGATAGTATCAGGTGCCTTCACTCTTTAGAAATATCCCACTATAAAACACCGACACAACGATTTTGTAAACTAGCCCATTGGTCAATATTAGAAGAAAAAATACACTCCTTGAGTTGCTTGAAGACAATTTTAGCATCTACAGAATTACAACACCTCTAGCTGGGAATGGGAGCGGTGGGTAAGGAATTCATTTGAACTCAACAACCTAATAAAAAAATAGAGGACCATTGACACAGATTTATTCTAGCTAATCATTTGGTTTCACTTGGGGACTTCCTTTGCTCAATGCTTCAGAGCTGTTGATATTCCCAGTAAAACAAAGAACATGAATAAGAATCATCAATGTGAGACCTGTTTCAAGGCAACTGCTAAACCAGCAATTGTGTGGTTGTGTGGGCCACCTTGGAGTCCAGGAAAGACAGCCTGATTGATTTTGTCTTCGTAATCGTACAACACCTACAGATAGAACTGAATGTGTAAGGTATGGTCCACTGAGAAAATTTCCTAATCAAAAGAGTTGAACCTATAAACTTATACAACTTAATATCTCATTTGTGCACCTTACCTCTTTCCCTTGTTTGTTAATCTCTTTCACTCCCTTTCTGAAGAAAATCATAGCTCCACGTGGCCCACGAAGTGACTTGTGAGTTGTGGTGGTCACTACATCTGCATAGTCAAAAGGTGAGGGGATGACACCAGCTGCAACTAAACCACTAATGTGTGCCATATCTGCCAACAATGTAGCTTTTTGTTTGTCGCAAACCTGTTAAAATACTTCAAATATGTAACCTCAGACTTTATAAACCATCAAAGCAGGCCGAAGCCAGATAATTTCATATTCTATTTGGAACAGATCAACCAAACAGAGATTACCTTGCGAATACGCTCGTAATCATACAGCCGTGCATAAGCACTTGCACCAGCAACAATTAATTTGGGCCTGAAAAGAGTGGCACTTTTTTCCAACTGCATTTTAATGATTTTCAAGTCACAGCACCTTATGCCAACAGATATATATAAAGACATGACAAAACCAAAGTTTTAATCTCATGTGAAACTAAAAAACAGGTTTCTATCCTTGATATATTCCTAATGTACCAATATTGAGACCCAAAACAACAGATTTGATGATAGAAACAATATAGATGGATAAATCATAGAATGCTAATCTTGTCAACACTGTGAATCAGGAAAGAGTAAAATCAGTTGTGAAAGGAAAGTAAGTTCTATAACTGTCCATATATTTAGTGGATGACAGGTGTTGAATCATCAGCTTTGTTAATATAAATTACTTGTCCTGCAATCCGCATGTGATACGAAGAAAAGTTCTGTTAATGCAGAATCACCTCAGAACGTAAAATAGGCTACATTATTTAATTTAGTATGCGGTCTCAAGATTTTTTGCTTAAAGCATATGATTTATCATTTATAAGAAAAAAAATTAGTCCGTTCCTCACAGCTTGGCTTCTTCTTTCTGATCTCATACAACTTTTTCCCTTCACTTCAAATTTCAACTAACTCAGCAAGAGTAGGTCTCATTAAACAGTGGCATCAACATCACGAAAGGATGTAACCAAAAACCACAGGAAAATTTGAATCAGTACCTGGTCATAGTCTATATAGCCAGTGCTCTCATTCAATCTATATGGCATTGTCTCAAAAAATATGGACACTGCAGATATCTTTTTGGTATCAGTCTGCACAATCAAAAAGATAACAATATAACCTTCAACATTTAAAATAACTGGCAAATATTACATAAATTAAGAACATTCTCAGCTATTGACAAAATATGAGAGACTACATCCTTTTTAATTTGATAAATGATGAAATCGGGTTTGTTATTTAATACTACAGTTCCAGCAGCTTTTAAATCTCTTGGCACAGAAAATCCGTAGATAGTTCATAAATGTGTGATGAGCACGAAAATAATTTTTAAACACCTTAAAATTGTCAACTAAAGCTTAAATACTGTCGTTAGGTCTTTAACTATCAGCTGAGAACTTTTGGCCAGTAATTACTTAACACAGTATCAGAGTCAAAGTCCTGGATTCTAATGCCTTGACGTGTTGTGCTGTATCACACATCTATGATTGGATCCCGTTACAAGTGGAGGCCTATAAAAGCTTAGTTACTAATTCTCTGTTTGTAAATCATTTGAGTAAACTTCATGCTCCAAACGGTTATGAACCCAAGTGAAATCCTTTCATTCATTTTTCTCTAAAAGAGGTCATACAAAATCAGATTAAGAGAAAGAAACAGTCTTTAACCATTGGATAGAGCACTGGTATTCGGCAATTGCATTCAAATTTCAACCAAAAAGGACTAAAGAATATTTTAATGTGTCTTCTGTTCCTGAATAATTGCGTTAACCACTTCATTTTCACTGGAAGAAAAAATAATAAGCAAAACTGGATGCCAAATTTTCCAGTAAACTTGTGAATGGAAAAAAGTTTATTACACACTTATTAGGTACCTGATAACCGTGTGAGAGATGCCCACCATGAGGAAGATCAAGTGCCATGATCCTTTCATGAGGTTTTAACAATGCAGTGTACACTTGAAAATTTGCTGGAGATCCAGAAAGGGACTGCACGTTCACTGCAACACAACAGTGGGTAATGAACACAGGAAGCCACTAAGCAGTCTCATTTTAAAAGAATTCATCCCACAAAGTTCTTCCTAATTATGCCACAGCTTAACCTCTCCCATTGACTTCAAAGCATAATATTAAAAGTGCTTATGGATAAATACAAAAATAAACTTACAGATTTATATCAACCAATGAACTTTCATTGCTGACTAACAAGTTGTATATGAGTAGTAAATGTGGACAATAAATGTAAAGACGAATAAAATTTTCTTGCTGGCATGCCTTCATCAAATAACAGAATCTGAGAAAGAAAACCACATATTTGTCAGGAAAATATTTAAATGACATGTTTTACCTCCCCACTTAGCAGGATCCAACCGAAATGCTTCCAAAGCTCGTTTCTGACATAAGGTTTCTGCCATGTCAATATACCTGAAAAAGGAAAGATCCATCATTTGTGACATATAATTTATTCAGAAAGTTCAAAGTCAGAATCTGAAGGATTCAACCACATAATTTGCTAGTCACTTATATCAATGCCCATAATGAAATCAGAGGTTAAATTTTGCAGAAGAAATAGAATTAGAGTGCTCAACATACTCGTTTCCCCCATAGTATCTTGCACCAGGATATCCTTCACTGTACTTGTTTGTCATGACAGACCCAACAGCTTGCATTACTGATACTGAAGTGAAATTCTCTGAAGGAATAAGTTCAAGTCCCTTCAAAACAAACAAAATATTTTCCGATAAGCTATTAAATTTTGACCATATTGAAAATATATTTCAGATAATTCCATATTAACAAGAAAAACCATCACAAAGAAATCTGAAATTTGTATGTTGGAATACAGCAATCCGGTTGTAGTCAAATTTTTTCTCCCTCAGTTATCTCAGCAAAAAGCAAGAGAAGTAACCTAAATATGACCTCAAATTACAGTTAAGATAAAGTTCATGAATAGATGGATGTTCCTTGAAATTTAAGCCTTTTTTATTCATCATTCTCTATTCTCTTCAACATCGCTACCTTCTCTTCAATGAACAGAAATTCTCTACATAGAAGTGGAATCTGAAAAAGTTATAAAACACTTAACGAGCCAACAATCTATGCACGGAATTGATATACAGGTACCTTCCATTGTCGTGCTTTCTCAAGCTCGATAATGTCAGCAATCTCAGGATCAACAGAGTCAAGCGGAGCATTCAGCTGTTTTGGCCACTGTAAAATAGACTTTCAGTCATGAATCCACATCAAACGTTCACAAAAACAGAAGAAACCAGTATATTGTATCAATGAAGCTACATAATGACTGTAAGAATATTTATCAACTTACAGTGACCCCAGATTTCTCTTTGTCGTAGACAGCTTCATTTGGCAAAGACGACTATATAAACCAAAGAACAAAAAATCCTAACGGATGAGAATTAAAGTACAGTGCGGTTTCCCCCAGAAAATTAGAAAAAAAGAAAAAAAATGAGCCATTTTCACAGTCCAAAGTGAATGACGTAAAATAAGAGAAGAAAAGCAAACCATATAGTAGACAGATGAGCCATTGAAGAGTGGGCGAATGGATTTGTCGAGAGAAGAAGAAAGCCTGAGAAGAGCCATAGCCATGGCCATTGTTTCCTCTGTATCTCTGAAACTCTACACTACAAGCTGTAGTTTCGCTTATTTTGTTCGCTATATGGTAATAATCGCTAGTATTAACCAATGAGTTTTGAGAATTTTGGTTTTGTCGTTTTTGTAATGAACTTTGTTGCTTGCTTCGTAGTCTAATTTTTCCCACGAAACTTTGCCTTCCAAGCTCCAACGCTAACGATGTTTGCACTCTATGAATCTCTAGAATTTTACTTCCATTAAACATATAATAACGGTTTTATTTCCATGAAGGATAAGGATTTACATCTTTTTTTAAGGTTTATGAAATTTATTTTATCAAAAATTTCATTTTTAATAAATTATTAATTAAAAATCAAATGGAGTTATTTTGTTTTGTATGTCTTAATCATACCTCAAACAATGTTAATAAAATTATTTCAAACAAAAATGAATTAAATGTTCTCTATTTAATTTATATCAATGGATATATATTAAAAAATTCATTATGATTCGACATCAATGCATGCGGTTCAAATTATTAGAAAAAAATTTCGACCAATTTAGTATATACATGATGGGATTTGAAAATTGAATCCGAAAACTCGTGGTAAAACAATGAAAGATTGAAATTTTTGGCAGAGATAGACTTGTGACCAAAATCAGCCATGAAATCCCTATCCAAAAGTCCCCAATTTTCAGCCACAAAGTGCATCTAATGAGATTAGATCAGATGGGATACAATGTTATTTCTGTTTCTTGTGAGAACAATTTTGCCACATAAGCTTCCATTTGAATGGTTCTTTCTGCTTATACAACTTCAACAGTTGAAAAACTCCGTCATTTTCTCACAGATTTCTTACTCTAAAGTTTCGTGGGTATTGCATTCCCATGCACACAATAGCTGCTGGATTGGGTTGGGTTGGGTTGAGTTGGAATATGACGGTAGCCACATATTTCACTCCATTAACACAGATGGACTTGCTCACTTGGTTTCTGTAGAGGCCCATAATGATGATGGAACATGGTGATGGCCACATATTTCACTCCATTTAACACAGCTGGCAGTTCCATGGGCACAGCATCTACATGAACAGAACAGCTGCTTGCTTGGGTTGGGTTGGAACATGATGATGGCCACATATTTCACTCCATTAACACAGATGGGTTTATAGGCTCACTTATGAAAACAAGTTAGGTATATGCTGGGTTTCTTAATAGGCTCAAAATGATCAGTAAAACAAAAAAATAAAATGGGTGGGCAAGAAAAAGAAGTATGTATAGGCTAGCCCGTCTATGTTTAAAAAGATTTAAACGCTAGAAGGAGGGCTTGAACCTCCGACCTTGTGGTTAACAGCCACACGCTCTAACCCACTGAGCTATTCCAGCTTATTGGTGTAATTATCGTTTTTATTTAATAATATCCAAACTTCCATGAGTAATTAATAACAGGCCACTAGATGTCTAATCTTAAAAAATCAGTGAATGGAAAGTATGACAAACTAAATGCCAGCATTTGAATTTTGAATGGTCAGATAGAAATCCAAAGAAAATAAACATAAAGAACTGGAAGCTCATAGGCAGCAAAGCAAAAACAATGGCCACTCCATTGTGCTCCCACCGTTATTGGTTTTGTTTGCATACATGCCTTTGATATCATGCGAAGTGGAACTCAACATCCATCCTTTCACAATCACACATCGGTTACCATTTAACAAATAAACGAATGATTAATATAAATATTTGTAAATTTCATAAGAATGGAGTTATTGTGTTGCTCGAATTTCTCTTAAAATTATTTTTTTATTTATAATTTTAATCTTTATTAAGAGCATATAAAAAATTTGAAAAAATAATTTATTTATAATTTTAATTAAACAGTCATTACACTTAAGTACTCTTTTGTATAACTTATTAGGTTTTCACTTAATCGAGTTTTCAAAGGAAAAAAATTTATTTTTCATAAATTTATTTTTGTTTAATAATAAATTAAATGAGTATAACTTTCTTTCTCAACAAATTCGGAAGTGTTTTAAATTGATAAAAAATTAATCATGATAGTTAAAAATTTCGACTGTTTGTGTAATAAAAGTATTATTAATGTAAAAACTGAATAACAACAATTTAGTTTAAATATAAAAAAAAAAAAGAGTTTGAGAAATCAGAAAATCAAGCAATCTTTTATATTAATCATGGGTACTATAATAGTTTCTTTTAAAAAATTTAACATGTTTTAACAGCATAAAAAAAGTTTTAAAAAGACTTTAAATAGTTGGCAAATAATAGCATCACTCTTCTTACAAGCATACTTTGTTTTTAAAGTAAAATAGTTAAATATTTAATAAATATTAAAATAATAAAAAAATAGATAGGCTTTTGAGTTGTAACAAAATAACAGTTAAAATATTTTTTTTTGTAAAGAATATATCTCTAAATTTAATTATTATATTATTACAAATAAATTTGTGTTAATAATCTATCCTTAATAATCTATCCGTCTATATGATTAAAATGTATTTTATTTTATTATATTTTTTAAAATAAATACACGTATCAATGAATACCCAATAAATATTTAATTTAATTAATAAATATCCGCTTGTTTATATTTAATAGTTAATTATCCATTCTAAATTCTAATTAACCAAAACGACTTTATCCCATCCAAATGTTCCCACTACAACGATGTTGTTAGCTAAAAATAAAAAAACATGATCTTTGTTTTGGACAATTAAACATTCCTGAAAATCAGGGACCATTTATGGACTCATTTATTATGTTGATGACATTTCCCATGAATAATAATTATTCTTGCTTCTTTCAGATAATTCCAAGCTCCCCGTATTCGATAAGTTATTTTTTCTATCTAATATGGTTTAGTATGCTTGTACATGACATTTGAAAGAAAGAAAGATTTCATTCCATAATTTAAAAAAAAAAAAAAATTATAATAATACAATAACATGTTGAGAATAACAACAATAAATCCTTAAACACATAAGAATCGATTGTTTAATAGATTTATAAAGCATAATTCAACCAAGATGTTAGAGAGAAAGTGCCAATTGAAGAATAAGAGTGCACTACAATACAAGCACTATTTGAAACATTCATACAACTCTTTCAAATTATCCTTTCTGAATATAATTGATTGTATTGATTAATGCAATGATATGTTATACTTAACATACTTGTAATTAATTGATTGAATATTTTATATAGTTTTATAAGTGAGAAATTCTTAGTTAAGCTTATAATTATAATGGAAAATATAAAATTTATATCTATTTTGAGTTAGAGAGTCTTAATGATAATTAACAATAATATAAAATTAATATAATTACTACTATTAAGTAAAGTGGACTATGGACAACTAATATCATCATGCTATAGTAGTTTGTACTTAAGATTTTGTACAAAAATTTTATATCTTTGTTATTGAGTCTTTCTTTGATAAATATATTCTTACTCCGTTAAAATAAAGTAGTGTTCATAATACTCATTGGATTAATTTAATGACTGTTATTTTATTGTCCTTTTATGAATCACTTTAATAATATTAGTTGAAACTTAAGTTATTATATCAATATAAATGATATTATCAATACATTCTCACTTTAATAAAGTAAAAATATTTCATTAGAGAATACTCTATTGTTATTCATATCAAATATAAAGGACGAAGAGTGATGCTAAGAATATAAATTTTTTTTTTTTACAAATTTTTGTGTATAATTATTAATGAATACAAATATATAATTAATTACTGAAAATAAAAATAATATAAACTATGGGATAACTAATGCAATCATGATACATCAGTTTATATACAACAGTATATATCACTAACATTATTTTTATATTTAATAATAAATATGAGTTGAATATTTTACATTAGTTTCTTAATAAAAGAGTTTAAAATAGGATAGCGATTACTTACATTATTAATATGTTAGTATAATCAAATTCACTATATACATATTTATTTCTGTTTCAAAGATATTTATTTTAAATTCAATTAATTATAAGAATAATTAAGATAAACGAGAGAAAATGCTTAAAATGCTTATTGAATTAGCGGATTGAGATCATTGGATCTAACATTTTTCAGAGTCATATGACATGAAAGTTAATTAAATTTGTTGCATAAAATGATCGAAATCTATTAGTAAGAATAAATGCACACGTATATAATCCCACTTCCTGTATCTTTTAATCGCTGCAACCTCATGCTGTCGTCATATTCATCGTATGGCTACGCAAACAGCACACCCGCTTGCAGATATAAGATTGTAAAAAAATAATTATTAAAAATTGATCTGAAGATAAGAGGGAATCCAAAGATGAAATACAGAACACGATAAACAAAGATATGGAGATTGGGACACAGAATCTGGTAGACCAGAGAAGAGAAGGGGGCTTGAATTGTTTTCATATGCTTGACAGAGTGTGTGTAATATGACTGTATTCTCATACACATTCTTATCTCTTCTCCTCTTAATTTTCAAACAATCATGACAACATACCAAGTCCCCACAACTTTTTGGTGGGAGGAGACTGATGCATGCAGGTTTTGTTGTACCAAGCTCACTTCTATTTTATCTGTCATCTCTTTCCCTATGTGGCTTTACATTTTTCAGAAGAAATTAATGGGCAATAATGCTGATATTAAAATTATATATGAGTTGTTTTGATTGGTTCTTATATCTAATATCCTTCTGTTTCCCCTCAAACTTTGCCTTCTGCTATCCTTAAAGCTTGACTTTGATGCATGTGATTATCTGTATAATATTCAATTACTACACAACTGATCTGGGGTTTTACTTTTTTTTTTTTTTTTTTTTTTTTTTTTTTTTTTTAAGTATATATGATTCTGGTTTATTAATTTGTTGCTCAGAATCTTTTATGTAAAGCTGTCTTGTCTAAACAATTCTTTAGGCAACTGTTTCCACCATTCATCTGCTTAATTTAACAATTAACTAACGACCGAGTTGTTCAATCAATCAACACAATTGATTGAGATTCTTTTTTCCTATATGTTCACGATGCATGAGAGAGAATGTTCATGTGAGTTACATTACACCAACTTAATAAATCGATATTAATTTCTCACCCATCTAATTTTTAATATTGTATAACAACAAAGAACAGCAGAAGTTTAAGTTTGCACTGGGTTGGTAATGGATTCTTGGGTATATCCCCATTAACTAAAGGAAGAGATTAATTTGGGTTTATGATTATGTTATTGTCTGTTCATTAAGTAATATCATTAAAAGTATAATCAACGTTATAAATAAGATAATATGTGGGTCTCGATTAACATTGTTCTTATCATCCAATCAAAAAGCAATTAACATAAGGAATTGAGTGATGTCCAATCAACCTAACCCATCAATAGAAAACATGGGCCGTGCTCAAAAGTCATTCAAAAAGTACAATAATTGAGAGGGAACATATTTATTTTTCTCTGACATAATTTTCTAATCTTTGTTTCTTTAATCAGCCTTATTGAACGGAAGTTATGACAACATAAATTCACAGTAATTTGAAAATTGGAAAAAATAAAATAAAAACGAATGGGAGGGTCAAGAAAAACCGACGCAAAAAGGACTGAGAATTTACTATATGCTTGATACCCTATAAGTAAAAGACGTAAGCATCCTCTTCTCATACACATATCATTGTTTCCGGAAATTACGTACGAAAGACAACGCTTCGCTCTAACCTCGCATTGATAAGGTTCTTAGTTAAAGTTGAAACACCACATATTCAACATCCGAAATGGAGAGTGAATATCTCGCTCACCAACGGCGATCCTCATACTTATCGAGTTGCATGCTATCGCCTTCGTGCTTTCCTGTGCATGAAGAAATTGAGTACTCGCGTATTTATTACTGTGGCAGCAACAAAAGAGGGAGGAAATGGAGAAATTTCCTTAGAAGATTGGTGAGAGATGGTAAGAGCATGTATGGATCCAAACACTTGTCTTTTCACTATGATGCTGTTAGCTATTCACAGAATTTCGATGAGGGTTGTCACTATGAAGATACCGGCCGTTGTCCGCCGGTTTTTCGAGATGTTCGATGGGAGTTACACAAGTAATTAATGCTGCGTGGTGTCCATAGATTTTAGTGTATGATTTTAAGGTGAAATATAATTGATGCGTATGTTAAGATCTCTCTCCGGCTTTTAAGCATTATATATATAATTCTGTTGCTAATTACTTTTGCAATGCGTATATGGTAGTAACTAATACGTATTCATTAGAGACATTGGATCAGCCCAGATTTGGGATCCGGTGATGCCATTTTCTGATGTTAATTGTAAAATATAAATGTAAGACAAGCCTCAAAAAAACCCTGAAATATGATTTGTAGGTTAATTAATATGTGATGTCATTACTAACGAATCGTGAAATATGATTTACCCGTGCAAAAATGGGTATATGCCAGACATTGACCCAACAAGGGTTGGACCATGCAAGGGAAAATAAATTGACTAAATGAACGAGGTACCTTAGCTTATATGTGGCCATTAATTAAAATCATTGCTAATGAATCGCCAGTTCACGAGCGTTAAAGCAGCATATGCAAGTGTAGAGTTCGATGAAACATTGATCATGCATGATTGATGTACAATGTATATGATATATCCACTGTTTTTAGCAGCTGGGTAACAGTAATAGTCCAAGTTGAGGCCAGAAGATATAGCAAGCCGGACAGAAAGTGACTGTCGTAGGTCAGCTATTAGTAAAAAACACAAAGATACTTATGGAGTCTTGAGCTTTTTAAATTATACAATGTAGATAGGCTTAACTCAAAACGTTCTAAATTACAAACTCCAAATAAACATACACATTCAATTCTCAAAATTCGAACTTGAGTTGATTAGCCAAACAAAATCAATTAAAATCCAATTGACATGCTGCCTAAAGGCAAGGAACTCAAATATGCTAAAGAGATTTTCATCATTTCTGATTTGCCTTCGTGCCAAGGCAAGTGGGCCACTATTATTAGAAACATTTTTACATTATTTAGGGAGACAAGAAAATCTAAAATATATTGAAAGAAGTACAATTATTTACTAGTTTCATGTTATGTACGTATTGTGGTAATTATAGTTAGGGGTATGGTTCAATTTTTGTTGAAATTTGGAATAAAAAAAATTTAACAGTAAAAGTGAAATTTACCGAATTGAACCAGTTAGTTTATATATGTATATATTGAATTTTTTAAATTTAAATTTGATTTTTTTACAAAACAATCCAAAAGCAAAATATTACGTGTGATATATTTTGAATTTTTTAAAAATTTAGGTTCTTGTTTTGGCTTTTGATTTAAAAATTATAAGCTAAAAAAATTAAATCCAATGATTTTATTTTAAAATTTTAAAATTATTTTTCAAAATAATAATAATAAAATCGATCAATTGCAACTTTATTAATTTCATTTTTTTTGTTTTTATCTTAATTTTTAAATTTATAATTAAACAATAATTTTTC
>JAWDEX010000020.1:4951256-4963287 GCA_035221805.1 Trichilia hirta
CAATAGGTTTTTGGTGAATGTTCAATTGAGCCCATGAAGCAACTTGAAAAAGTTCTTCTAAAGTACCAAAACCACTTGAAAGGCATATAAAGGCATCAGAGTTACACATCATTCTTGCAATATCTTCATGTATAAAAGGCACCTTTAACTCATTACTGATTGTCTTTCCAATGAGATTTCCTGTAATCAAAAGTATAAGAATAATACCAATCACTTGACTACCTTCTAAATGAGTCGCTATTGATATACATCCCATTAATTTAAGTTTAGCTACTCTATAGACCAAATAAATATTTTTCTTAGCTAAAATTTGACCCAAATGACTAGTATTATTTACAAACTCTTCGTATTTTCTGAACTAGTCCCATAAAAGACACAAATATTTTAAATTTGATGGACTGACATTTTTTCTATTTTTAACTAAACTTGAATCTTAAGATGACAAAAAATAATTAAACAAATATATAGAAACGATAAAGAATATAGCAATCATAATAGTTATAAAAGTAGCCCAACTATTAAATAATAAAATTAAAAAAAATATAGTAAACACCTATATTATTAACAAGTTTGTCAAAATTATTCTAATAGTTAGTTTAAAATAATATATATATACGTTACTATCAAAATTCGACGTCTCGAGTTAAGATGCAAACTTATCAAATAATTTTTATAGAATAATTTAAAAATTAAATCTTATATTATTATCATAAATTCGGTACCTCAAACTTTATTTGTGAAGTATGGATAAAATTTATAGAGGATAAAATCGAATTATAATTAGTAAACATGATCATTTACAATAAAATTTTTAATAATATAGTTCTCAGGCTCATTTTAAAATAATTTTCATAATTCATGAGCTCATAATGTCCTAATCTATAAAAGTGAGTCTTAAGAGTTAATTAAATGTTATTTAAAGACTCTTTACTTAGTTTATTCTTAGTGAATTAAATTTTATCTTCTCTATTATTAAAAATATATCCTAAAAAGCAAGATTATTTGTTATAATTCTATCTCAAACTTTTATGACAAAATTACAATCTTTCCACTTGTTATTTTTTTACAGTAAAAACTCTTACGTAAAAGGTATGAAAAAAATAAAAGTGTAAGAAGATTGTTCACCTAATTAAATTTTTACTTCAATTAATCATCTTATATTTTGAGGGATGCTGTTATTCGTGAGTATCTTTAATATTATTACCATAATCTTGTAAAATTTTAATAAACTATTTACAAAAAGAAAAGAAAATCGTTCATATAATTTTAAAAGAATTTTATCTATTTTTAAAGATATAAAAAAGAAAATAAAATTTTAATTATTTTGAGAAAACTAAAATACTAAATTGAAATCTTACATATTATCATTATCTATCACTTAACAAAGAGTTAAAAATTCTTTTTTTACTTTAACTGAATTTTGCAAATAAAAAAAATGATTACACATTTTTATAGCAAAGAAAAAGACAAAATAACAGTAACATCTATATAAATAGCTCTATTATTAAATATAAAAGTTAAAAAATAAATAATAAACACCTATATTATTATTAAATTTATCAAAATTAATTCAATAGTTTATCGAATTAGTTTAAAAATAAATAAATATATCATTAACAAGATTTAAAATCTCAAATTAAGATACAAATTTGTCAAATAAATTGTCAATTTAAATTACATATCATTGTCACAATTTGGCACCTCGAATTTTATTAACAGAACATGAACAAAATTTATAATTTATTAGCAGAATAAAATCATGTAATGACAAAGGACAATTTAAGTGACTCTTAATTTTATGAAAAAAAAATTCAAATATTTACAACATTTTATTTTATACGATCTTGAAATTTGAAGGCTAAAAAGGTAAAAATTAGGCCAAAATTGAATTTATTTATTTTAGTAGTCTAACTCATCCCATCTTCACCTAAAATTCGTAAAAAAAGCATCATCTTTTAAATATAAGGTCAATTAAAATGATTTTTTATTTTGTAAAAGTAGAATTCAAATATTTACAATTTTTTATTTCACATAATCTTGAATTCAAAGGTTGAAAAGATAAAAATTAGATTAGAAGTGAACTTATTTGTTTTGGTAGTTCAGGCTATGTAGGATTTGTAAAAAGTGTATAAATTTTTAAATATGAAGAAATTTCAAGTGATTTTTGATTATATAAAAAGAGTCTACAACTTTTCATTTCACATGATCTTAAAATTCAAAGGTCAAAAAGAAAAAAATTGAGTCATAAGTGAATTCATTTACTTTAGTAGTTTAATCCGACTCATCTTCGGTATTTAGACCGTATCTTTCAAAATATTTAGAGTCTAAATGAGTATTTTATATGTATGTAAAGCTTAAATAAAGTTTTATAATTTTATATCCATTAAGTAGACAAATTACATCAAATTATATATTCAAAATTTAAATTCAAATTTAGGTGTTTGATTTTAGTAATATTGTCAAAGTATGGAATATAATTGATTAAAATTATCAACAAATTTATCATATGCATCAACTCTTTTGCCAATTAGTGTTGACAACTAGCTTTTAAATTTGCTTATGAATATCAAGCTATTTTTCTCTTTAGAATCAATTTTTGAGAAGTAACAAGGAAAAAAGAAGCTAAGGAGGAAGAGCAAGAAAAGAAGAAGAAAAGGAGACAAAAGAAAAAAGAGAACAATTTCATTGTTTTAATTTTAAAAGCTCTTTCATATTTTAATCTTCCATTTGAATATTCTAATTTAGGCTAAAAGATTACCACTTGATAGGTATATATTTTGGCCCTTCTAATTTTATTTTATATTAATATTATATCTCTCTTAATTATCATTCAATAATTATTAATTTATAAAAGACTAAGCTCCTACTTCTTTTTGGTTTATAATTATTATTTGCTTTATATTTCTTGTAATTTAAATGTATTTTATTTTTTTTTTATTTTTGTGAAAGGCCAAGCCTTCTACTATTTATTTTATTTAATATTATACTCATTTATGAAAGGCCAAGTCCCTTACTTCTTTTTATTTTATATTTATTATAATTTACTTTCTTATAATTTATTTTTTATTATTTACTTTCTTATAATTTACTTGTAATTTATTTTCTTATATTTTAATTTTTATTATTTTTATAGAAAACCAAGCCTCTTACTATTCATGTTACTTAATATTGTGTTTATTTAATTATTATACTTGTAATTTTGTTTTTGTAAAAAATATGTCCACAACTTTTTTTAATAAAGAATAAATATAAAATTTAGTTAAGACAGTAAAATATTTTAATAATATTTATTTTCTTAGTTAAATTTTTTAATTAATAAAAAAAACTATGAATGGAGAATATTTTTAATATTCTCCATTCTTTTAGTTTAACATTTTTTTAAAACTAAAATAATTAATATTTTTAATATTTTTCTTTCTCTTAATAAAATAATAAAAAAATAAAGTAAAATTGAATAAATTAAAATTCAAGATTATAATATTTGTGATAACAGTATTTTTTACAAAAATTATGGGGAGTTTAACATTTTTTTTGATGCTTAATGAATCCATGAATTTAAATTCATTTTTTTAAATAATTTATCTCACTATTATTTGAATAGATGATGACTTGATTTAATAAGTTTAACTTTTAGATGATTTTAACAATCATATATTTTGTTATCATTGTAACATATATTTTGTTACTGTCATAAATAAAAGTAATCAAATATTTATTATTTTATTTTAATTTTTTAATCTTATTTTATTATTAATGTATATTTGATTGCCAAATAATAATAATAAATTTGAAAAAATTATGTAAATTATTTTATTAGATTATTGGTGGTAGGATTATGAGAAACTTTTTTAATTATTTAATTTTAATTATTGAGCATGCTGTTAATTTTCTTACTCTTAATAATAAGTAAATATATATATATATATTTTGATAACAAGATATAAAAAAATAAGTGTATCTAATTTTATTATTGTATATAAAACTACAAAGAAAATTGTAAATACTAGTTTTTGCGTTCTCTTAATTTAAATAAAGTATTATCAACCTTTTGGGGAAGCAAGTGATAATAACCCTAAGATAATGTTTTTCATTTTCCCATGTTATTGGTTCAGTGTACTAGTTTATAAAATGGTATATTATCAATTTTTATTTTTGAAACAAAGAAATATTTCATTCCATAATTAAAAATTTACAATAATGTAGTGACATATTTAGAATAACAAAATTAAACTCCAAACACATAAGAGTTGATTTTTTAATAGAATTATAAAATATAATTCAATCGAGACGTGGCAACATAGTAAAGGATCAGAGAGAACGTGCTACTTCAAGAACGAAAGTGCACCACACTGAGATCTGTAAGTTAGAAATTGTACGCATATATAATCCTGCTTCCTATACCCGTTCATCGCTGCAACCTTATGCTACTGTCATAATCATCTATATGGCTGTCACACCCACATGCAGATTTAAGATGTGCCAAAAAAATTTAATTGTTAAAAATTGATCTGAGAAAGGGAATCCAAAGATGAAATACAGAACAAGATAAAAAAAGAGATGGAGCTGGGGACACAGAATCACAGAGGCCACAGAAGAGAACAGGGCCGAATTGTTTTCATATGCTTGACAGAGTGTGCATAATATTACTGTTTTCTCATAGACATTCTTATCTCTTCTCCTCTTAATTTTCAAACAATCACGACAACAAATCAAGTCCCCACAACTTTTCGGTGGGGAGAGACTGATTCATGCAGGGTAATTTGTTGTACCAGTCTCCTAGCAGGCTTATTTTCATTTTGCTTTTCATCTCTTCACCTATTTTGTTTTACATTTTTCTGAAGTTAATACACAATAATGTTGATTTCTAGAATATGGTTCTGCTTTTGCTTGATTCTTGTATCTAATCTCCTTCTGTGTTCCCCTCAAACTGTGCCTTCTGCTATCCTTAAAGCTTGACTTTGATGCATGTGATTACTATAGAACTGATCTAGGGTTTTATTTATTTTTTTAGTATATATGATTCTGGTTTATTAATTTGTTGTTCAGAATCTTTATGTAAAGCTGTCTTGTCTAAACAATTGTTTAGGTAACTACTTCCACCATCCATCCTTAATTTAACAACTAACAACCCATCGAGTTCAATCAACCAACAACATTGAATGAGATTCTTTTATTCCTATATATTCACGATTTATGATGTATGAAAGAGAATGTTCATGTGAGATACATTACGCCAACTTAGTGAACATTAATTTCTCACCCATCTAATTTTTAATATTGTGTAACAGCAAAGTTAATGTTCCCGTTTAAGTTTGCACCGGTTTGGTAATTGGTTTTTGGATGATGTATCCCCTTTAAGTAAAAATAAGATATCAATTGTTAATTACAATATTAATGGGTTTATGATTATGCTATTGTCTGTTCATTAATTGATCATCATTAAAAATCATCAACGGCTATGATGCTTAAGTTGTTAACTAACTTATAAATGCTATAATATATGGGTCTCAATTAAGATTATTCTTATCATCCAATCAAAAAAGTAATTAACAAAAGAGCTTAGTGATGTCCAATCGACCTATCCCATCAACAGAAAACATGGGTCGCGCTCAAAAGTCTTTAACTTACAATAATTGAGAGGGAACATATTTATCTATCTCTGAAATAATTTTCTAATCTTTGTTTCTTTAATCTAACCAACCCGACAGAAGTTACGACAACATAAATTAAAAGTATTTTTGAAAATTGGAAATAATAAAATGCAAAGCAATGTAGGGTCAACAAAAACCGACGCAAAAAGGATTGGGAATTTACTAAATGCTTGGTACCCTATAAGTAAAAGACGTCAACATCCTTTCCTCAAAACAAGTATCATTTTTTACGGAAAACACATGTTATTGTTTCCGGAAATTACAAATGAAAGGCAACGCTTGGCTCTAATCCTTCATCGATAAAGTTCTTAGCTAAAGTTGAGACACCACATATTCAGTATCCGAAATGGAGAGCGAAGATCTCACTCACCGGCAGCGATCCTCATACTTGTCTAGTTGCATGGTATCGCCTTCGTGCTTTCCTGTGCATGAAGAAATTGAATACTCGCGCATTGATTACTGTGGCAGCAACAAAAGAGGGAGGAAATGGAGAAATTTTCTTAGAAGATTGGTGAGAGATGGTAAGACCATGTACGGATCCAAACACTTATCTTTTCATTATGATGCTGTCAGCTATTCACAGAATTTCGATGAGGGTTGTCACTATGAAGATTCAATCCGCCGTCCGCCGGTTTGTCAAGATGTTCGATGGTAGTTACACAACTAATTCATAGATTAATTATAGTATATGATTATGAATTATATATATGATTGTTGCGGATGTTAAGATCCGTCTTTGGCTTTTAAACATTATATATATAATAATTCTTTTTCTAATTACGATTTCAATGTGTAAATGGTAGCAACTAGAAAGTATTAATTAGAGATTTTGGATCAACCCAGATTTACTTGATTGATATTGGATCTGGTAATGCCATTTTCCGATGCTAGTTGTAAAATATAATTGTAAAACAAGCCTCACAACAATCTTGACATATGATTTGGAGGTTAATTAATATTTGATGTCTTTGCTAATGAATCGCTAATTCATGAGTGTTAAAGTAGCAAACGTAAGTGTAGAGTTAGATGAAAACATTGATCATGCATGATTGGCCCATATATATGATATAGGCACTGTTTTTAGCTGCTGGTTAATGCTACTAGTCCAAGTTGAGACTGGAAGATATAGGCAATTATGATTTTAAGAGATTCTCATCATTTCTGATTTGCCTCGTGACCAGACAAGTTGGGCTCCATTATATAAGAAACATTTATACATATTTAGAGAGAGAAGAAAAACTAAAATATATTGAAAGGAGTACGAGTATTTACTAGTGTCATGTTATATTCTTATTGTGTTATAGTAATATTATTTATTCTAAATTTTTAATTTGAAAATAAATTTAAAATAGCATAATAAACGAGTAGGCATGTATCTATTAAATGCTGAATTTTTATAATTTTTAAAGTCATTTGTTATATTTTTTGACTATCTAATAAGTATACACCACCTCATTTAAAATTTATATTATAATAAAAATTTGAAATAAATATTATCATTCATTGCATTAAATTTAAGATGAGTAATATTATTTATTGCATTAATGGCAAGATTATGGAGCATTCACTTTATTGGATTAACCATCAAATTTTCTTTGCATCCCCAATTTTTTTTTACACTTCTCAATTAGAAAAATTTTAAAATGTTATCGAACTGTTGTATGAATGATCTGGGTATTTTGATACATTCATAATTTTTATTATATAATAGCTATAATAATTTTTTTATCATGAATTAAACGTAGGTTCGTCTTATGTAAGACGGGTTACATCTAATTTCTTTTTAATAAATTATTAAAGATTTTATACTTTTTTCTGGTTATTAATTATGAAGACAGAGAAATCAGAAAGCATAATTGATCATTTGTTGCAACGTAGGATGAGAGTGCCGAATGAAAATAATTGCAATCGTAAGAATGAAGAGAAGATTAGCCTTGTGAGCTGTGACATGACCCATCTCCGGCTCGTTGGTGTGTCAGGCAGATGCTCCCATGCATTTTCTGTTGTCTGCAAAATTGTTCCTGCTCTTCCGTAATATTCTCAAATTTTCGATGTAATTTTTATTTTTTGTAATAATTATTTACTCTTTTATAGTGATTTTAACAATTTGTTATATTTTGTCAGGTGTTTACGCTAAAAAATTACAAAAAAAAAAAAAATAAATAAATAGAAAGGGAATGAAGGAGTTGAAAATAAAAATAAAAATTATATTTATAGTAATATTAATTATTTAAGTGATAATTTCAAAATTTATCTCAAATGTTGTTGTGGTTTTCCTCAATCTAATTATAAATTTTACAATTTTTAAAAAATTATTTGTCCTATCTCACTATGAAATTATCACTTAATAAAAAAATTGTGACATAACTTGAAGAATCTAAAATTATTTGTGTTTGTTAGTTTAATTATATTATCACTCAGGCATTAAATTTATACAACATGAGTGATTTAGTATAATTTTTAATTTTAATTTAAAATAAATATAAAATATTAAATTAAATATTTTAAAAAATACAGGATACTGTAAGTCGAATTTTTTAAAAAAGAATCATGTATTTATTCTTTTAAAATATTAATAGATTAAACCAATGAAATTAACGAGTTTCCTTAGTTTTCGTTAGGAGATTGTCTTATTGGGCCGAGGCCTATTGATCTATGCTAAGAAAGAAAAGTAGGCCCAGCCCGCATAGTAGAACTATCCCCGTTTCTTCTCCAATTATAGTTTTTCTTTTGAAGACTTATCCCTGCTGACATATAGAGATTATTTGGTTTCAAAATTTGGTTATACCTTTTCAATAAGCATTGATTTTCTTTATTTTATGTGCCATTTGATAGGTTAGACCAATCATTTGACTTAAGAATTAAGGGCGAGTCGTCATTGATATCAAAATATTCATATAACTTTTCTGCTTCGTTTTACATGTTTTAGAATTGTTTTCCTTTAACAATTATTCACGGAAATACAAAATATTGTTAGTTTGATCTTTTTAAGAGGTTTTTAATTTCTGTCTTAGTATTTAATTGTCTGAATTTATTTATTCATAATAATTAAAATTGATTACTTTTTAAATTAATAAACTTTTTGAGAATCATTTATTTTTTAAATTTAATGAACTTTTTGAGATAATTTTTACTTGATGAAAGAAATAATTTTTTTTATTTTTTTTATTTTTTATCTGAATCTTAAAAGTATGAAAATTTTTATTAAGCTATCTTATAAATTAAAAAATATATTAATTTTATAAGTAATTTAAAAAATATATAACATGAGTAATTATAATAAAATTCAAGATTTAATTATTTATTTAACATGTACAATTATAAGGATATCAAAGTGAAAGTACGGGAGTTTTTTTGTATGAAAAAACAAACGACTTAATATTTATATTTATATTTTAGAAAAAAAAAAAAACACACAAAACAAACAGATCTTTCAGATTCAAATATTAAGACCTATTCATAGATCAAATTTTCTAGATATTTAATAAAAAAAACAAATACTATCTAAATATTATAGATAATTTAGAAAAAGGCGAGAACTGTTGAATTCGTGGACATTTTGTGCCAAAATCAACAAATTAAGGAGGATAGCATCAATATCTTGCCATTAGTCTGAACAACAAATATACATACATACATATATACATTGTAATAAAAGCCTGCTATTATTCTGATCGGGGTTTGTCTTGCCCATTTTTGGATCCATATTCTCGGGCAATTGTCTAACCAAATTTTGCACTGTGTATATTCTTCAATGTACCATATTAATTTCTTTGTTTCATTTGTTTCCTTCATACCTGTTGCTCTTTCTGGTCTCTTACAAATTCTGCTGATCAGGCTGGCTCAATTGAAGATGGATGGGTACGTGCGGGGCTTCTTCATTGTTCAAGCCATATAGAGCAAAATCATTTCCATTTGCTTCATTCTCAACCCTAGTGCCATAAACCTGAGACATTATGCCTCCTTGTTGTTGAGATTGATCAGAAAATGTATTAATGATTGTACGTATTCCCTAGGAATGTAAGTAGTATGGGTGTTTAACATACCCTCTTGTACAGTCCCATATTTTCTTGACGAATAAGGTTTACCTTCTTATAGAGTTCTAAATTTTCCAGTTGTATTTGATTCCTCTGTAATGAAAACAACAAATAAGAGTAGAGTATTATAAGGGAAACAATTTTACAAAATAGTGACCAATTGGTCTTAAGACCTTTCGATTCAGCTCTTCTACTTCATCAGTTAATAGTTGTTCCTGCGGAAGCTAAAAGAACATGTTAACTATCCTGCATTTGGATCAAATTGATTTTCATCAGTTATTTCAGCATTTATGAATACTTGAAAATTATGACCTTTTTCAGACGAACACCCCGCAAACTGATTTCCAATTGATTCTCCAGATTTTGCAGGTCATTGACACTCAAACCATAAAGTTGTTCTCCCATTAATTTTCTGCTTGCATGTCTCAGAATGCAAAATGTTAGGTCAATTATAGCTCAGTACCCATTTGAAGTATTTTTCATATCAGATGACTCTATTATTCTTCTAAATTTAGACAAATGACTTTGGATATGTTAAGTAACATTTCTCTGCCTTCATATTGAAGATCTCTAAGCAGTATTCATATCATATCTGTCTGCCAAATGACAACGTGAATGTCTTGGAACCAAACCGTATTTAGGTGTAAAAGCAATATAAAATATTTTAATTATAGTATATTAGTAATCTTATTTTGTGTTTATATAAATGGACAGAAGAAAATAATCTATTCTGGGCTAGTAATTGAATATATTAAACAAACTTTACTTCTTTTAATACTGGAATTGCCACATAAATGAGTTCTATCATGAAAATGACGAATCAAACGAAGGTCTTTCTCAATTATGATGATCATTCTCAAAATTCACCAACTAATTTACATAGTAAGAATCAAAAGCATAATGAAAGACAAAAACTGCCAAAGAAGTCAAATCATTTCATAGGAAGTGAATACCTAAGTATGACATTTTTTTTTAGATGTTTTCATTGTTAGGTTTTCATCTCTCCTTATAAAACATTACCAATAATTGGAAAATACATTATTTTCTCTTTTTATGTTTTCCTTAATTTAGACTGTGCAGCATAGATCCAAGTTGGTGCCCAACTATTTGGCGGTCTCATACTCCTTCGACTTTATTATTGTGTACTTAACATATATTTGGTATAGCTAACTTCTACATAGCTTTGAAAATAAAGTTGTAAAAAGTGTTTGATAATACTAATTTCTAGTAAGATTCACTTATATTTTAACTAATTTTTGACATTTCAACTTCTGTTGCGCTGCAACTGTAGAGCAAAAGCAGCTGTATGACTACAACTTAATACCAAACATGCTTTTATCCTTTTTTCTTTATCATCAATCAACTTTATAGTATCATCATTAATTTGTTGTGTTGTTTCTCTCTATGCCACTTACCTTGTGCAAGAAATATTCGAGTGAAATATAAACACTACCCGACGCTAACTTTTGGATAGTATATGATTTATTTACTCTGCCAACTTTCAGTTTTGAAAACAATATGATACAGTGATACGTAATTAGGTTTAAGAAGAAAGACTGTACCGATGGTTTTCTTGCAAGCTTTGTAGTTGTTGCCTTAAGACTGCCGCCTCCCTTTGCCAAAACTAGCAAGTATAATAGCAGAAATTAAGTTCATGCAAAATGATAATTTATTATTTCTTCTTTTATTAGTTTTGTTGAACTAAATACATAGTTCTTTAAAGATTAATCCATGAAAATGAGAGTAAGATAAATTTCAAAATTTGGAAGAAAGCTCATTTTCCATCTAGTATATTAGGAATTCAATAGGAACAAGCCAAACCACTGACAGATAATTAATTTTATAATCAGGCCATAGAGTAACTGGATAATATACAGCGCAGTTTGTTAAATACCGTTCAAAGAAATTAGCATAATGTTATTAGTGCATGTTTTAAAACAGACTACCACTCATGAATATGTTGCTTAATTGATTGAAATTATCACTTTTTTTAAACGTTCAATATTTTAGATCAAATATCATATTAATCAAAACAGACTTGATCTCATGGTCTTGATTTTAAATTTTCTTAATACCAAACATTATATATTAATTGTTTATATTCACACTATAAATCCTGTTAATATGAATATTTGTACATAGACACTACTTTTCAATAGTCAGATAGAATATAATGACAAATAAATATCATGAGAGTGTTTTTGGTTCAATAGATAAAATCTCTTGAGGTGCTACAAAGGGTTCAAGGTTCAAACTTTACTCAAATTAAAATGGGGAGAGATTTTAATTTTTTTTTTTTTTTTTTTTTTGCAAAACCTTAAAAGGAAAAAGAAATTAAAAAGT
>JAWDEX010000020.1:5014768-5028323 GCA_035221805.1 Trichilia hirta
CAATTTAAAACATTAAATTGTAGTATTTTTTCTTGATTTGGCTGATGTTTTTGCTTTCTTTTAATCTCTTGTTTGCTGAAAAAAGCTGCATCCATCAAGTTGTGAAGTTGGTTACCCATGTATAGTGGTGTGTTGGTACGAATGATTCTGAAATACTATAGGAAGTACTAATTGTTGAGTTTGGCATTAAGTAAGGTTGGTAATGGACTGATTTCATAAAATGAGAAGCCTTACAAACTTCTTATATGTATTTAAAGAGTCTAAAATACATGTGAAGAATTTATGACAGTTGCCACGTATGAGATCCATGGCCAGGGCATGATAGTAGTTATAATTGAAAACTAATTGCAAATTTAATCAAAAATCAAAAATTCTTATTTGGGCCTTTATTATAAATTATTTATAAATTTAGCTCATACATTATTGTAATTTTATTTAGGACTTAATTAAGAGTTCATAAAATTTTTTGACAAAAATGTAAATATAAAATATTTGGGCAAAAATTATAAACATTAAAAACTTCTGGCAAAAGTACAAATACAAAAACTTTGGGGAAAAATCTAAATTCTCAAAGCTTTTAAAATTATTTTGGGTCAATATACAGATGTCAAAATATTTTGGACCTAAACATATTTTTTAAACTTTATTTTAGAATTAAAAATATTACGAATTTTATTCAAAATTGTAATTAACTATATTTTCAGATTAATTTTCATATTTTATAAATTTTAAGACTAAATCCATAATTTTTTAAAATTAATTTTAAACCTATTTACAAAAATTGAATAATTTTAGATTTTATCACAATTTACCTAATTATGGAATTAATCATAATTTATTTAATTGTGAACTTAATTGATAATTTTCAGAACATTCTCAGATCAAATTTCGTTTTTATTTTTTCAGCTGCTCGCCGGACCCATGAATTCCTCATGAAATCCACTGCCTTTTTCGACATCGATTGACGTTGTTTTCGTGACCAGCAACAGTCGAGAAAAACTCGGTTGATTGTGTGCATGACGAGGAAGCTTTCATAGTTGCTTGGCCGGTCACAGGATGGTGGCTGACGGCGGTTATTCCTGCTTGGATTTTCCAAAGACTTGAAATTGATGGATTTTCTTTGTATGCTTTCTACATACCGTACACTAAATCTTCTTAATTTACACAAACAGTACGTAAAAATCCATACAATTTATCGTACATATATTTCAAATATTTATCAAAATAATTTTGATAAATTATGCATGTATTCATAAAAGTAAATCAAGAATTATGTGTGTGTGTTTTTCTTAAAAAATTGAAACAATTATATTTTTCAATGATTTAATATCCAAGTAATTTTGATAATATTTATTGAATATTCTTAACTAATAAATTACAATCATTATATTTTAAAAAATCATTCAATTAAATCATTTGAGTAAAATATTAGATAGCATACCTAAAATTTAGGTAAAATTTTCGAATTTACCACAGCGTAATTATGAAATTTTCGAAAGATAAATAGTTGATGATGAAATATTAAAAAAGTATTATTTTATATTCAATTTTAGGAATTATAACTCTAATTACTAATTTTTATTACTATATAAATTTATATATTTAATTAAAATCCAACAGCTAGCACAAATTCTTGAAAGGATTAACAAGATTGAACATTATGTCTTATATTTAATTTATTTTCAGGAGAAAAAAAAGTTTGGCTGAAGTCAGGACAAGACGCAAATTAATATGAATTCTATTACCAAACATACATAGCATCATAGGACCATTCAGACGAATCAATTTTGATGTCTGTTGAGTTATAGTGGTTAAAATAATCATTTTAACTAATCAAATTTGACATTTGATCCAAAGATGGCCGTAGTAAGTTCAACCATTTTAACGAACATGTTGACAATATTGTTAATGATTCTCTATCTTACCATTAATTTAACCAGAGAATGTTGACATTTCAAACGACTCAAATGAAGGTTCAATCCCAGTTCGTTAAACCAAATAAATTAAGTTTGAAAAATATTGTAGACAAACCTAAACCATACGCCATTAAAATATCTTGTACGAAGTTTCACGTGTGAGAAAAGAATGCTAGTTATTGAATATTGAAAATGTTGGCATATGCAGCCCACACATACGTGTTTTGCTAGCTAGCTGGCTGCAGGTTGTGGTCACCCACAAAGACTTACGAATATTTATAATTATCGCATGAAGAAGTGGTTCAAGTAATTATGAGAAATTTTTGTTCACGGATGGCCCTGTTATTGTTGGAATTTTTTGTTGTGATACCCATATTTTAATTTCTACATGGCATAATTGAAAATTCACATGCATGGAGACTGAGACTCTGAGGTTGGTCGGTCTCTTGTACTTTTCAATTCTACACAGCGGTGGGCTCATAGGGTGTGTTTCAAAGGTTGGCAAGAGGGTGAAAGTCGAAATATCAGTCGAGTCTTGGTCAAGTTATGACCAGAATAGCAAGCAGCAATGCACAATTTGTCCACCGTTCCATTTTTCAGACAGTTTTGTAAGAATATCTTCCTCTGAAAACGTAATTCTACACCATTCCATTTTTTCAAAGAATAGGATGAGAAGTCGTTATCTTTCGAGTGATTCATCCAATGATTTGCTACAGGTTATACGTATTCTTTTATGCCCACTTGTATTCAATTCAAGATTAAAATTATATTTAAGTTCTGCCCTCTCAACTCCAAACTTCGATCCCTTTTTAGAATACATGATTTAAAAGTTACCATTAATTATTTGAAATTCTTAACTCTAATAGTTATATAATTAGATTACGTATTTTAGGTGATTTATAAAAACTATAGCGAAGATGTAATATTAAGCATATAATACAATATGTTTTTATATTTACGATAATTGATATTCTTAGAATCATAAATATATCTAATGGGATAGTATCTACAAATTAGTATTAGATCATACCAATAAATCATGAACGTAGACGTGATCCTTATACACCACCATTCAAGGCAAATTGCGAAAGTTACTAATACTAGTTTTTAAGTAAATTTTTATATACAAATTAAAATGTTAGTAAATATAATAAAATTATATTATTATCATATGTTTCTATTATGTTTTTATTGTTTTGAAAATGTTGTTGTATATTACTATTGGGTTTAATTTATATAATGGATTTTGTATATGCAATAGTCTTTCATGGAAATACTCTGAAAAACCTTTCTCAATCATGTAATCCATAGAACGTGGAAAGGAAGAGAAAAAAAAAAAATGAGTTAAAAAAGCAAAACAATCATTTTAATGTAACCATTAAAGAAAATGTTAAGACAATGAGTGTACTTATTATCTTTACACTGTAAAATTTAGTTGACAGTTAAGATATGATAACATCAGTTTAGGGGAATGTAATAAGGATCTTTTGATTAATAGCCCGAATTAAATAATAATACTCATCATCTTTTCAAAGGTTATCAATATATTTGACCAGTTGTATGTGTCTTTCCCAAAAATGTTTGGCAGCCGTGTTTCTTTTTTTCTCTCTTTTAATTTGTTCTGGATTGGTTAATAACCATTAAGTACCTATCAATTAAGACTAAAATTTGATTTGATTTAATTTTTCTTAATCTATTATGTCACTTAGAATGAAAATTGTCCAATATTTTAACAAAAGGGGAAAAAAAAAATACTTAGAGCTTGTCTTCGACGTCGTGTGATACTTCTTTCTCATGGCAAAATTACCCAATGACTTGATCCGAAAAACTGTATCATCTCCTCTCTTTCTCTGTCTTTCTCAAAGTGAAACCGCAAAACCACGAAAAAGAAATTCTTCCTTTGAAATCTTCAATGAAGAAAACATATTTAAGAAAGTCAAAATTAAAACCATACAAATTAAAGCAAGAGACGTTCCTTGAATCCTTAGATATATAAATGTCATTCACTGCCCATTACATTTTACACGTTTTAGAAGCTATTAAGACACCTAGCTAGAACAATTTAGCAATGATTTTAGTCTAGGAAAAAGAGAATAACCCAAGGAGACAACCTCTTCTCTTATTACCTTCCTTTGCTTTCAAATTAAGGCATTGGCATTTACACCGGGGTATGCTCGAGCTTTCATCGCTCTCTCTCGGAATATGATTTAATTTCACATTACGTATTTCCTTTTATATCTATGTTCTTTACTTTCTTGCTTCTATTTATGGATTATTTCAGTTCTATTTTGTTTATAGTGCGCTAATTTCCTTTATTCTGTTTTCGATTATTGCAGGTTTTGATAGTCAAGAATGGAGAAGGTAAAATGGAAAGGCAAATGGGGAGTCGCCGGATTATCAGCCTTGTTTATTGTGTTGCTGTTGTTGGATGGTGTTAGCGGTGAGAAGACCTCAGTTAGGTTCTTCCTCATCTCTTTTCCTCGTCTTCTCTATAATTATAAGTTCTTCTTCTGGTATCCGTGCATGTGGGGGCATGTGAGAGAGAGAAACCATAGACAGGCAGACAATTATATAAACGCTTATATGTATTTGGGTAAATTTTTTGTGTTTAATGCTGATCTTATTTTCATGATATACTGTTTTCTTCTTTTATTTTTCCCCGCGTGAAGACGAATTTTATCATCTCTTTTTGTTGTTTCCCACCAAAATGTAACTTCCACGGAGATGTGAAACAAAAAACGTAGTTGATATCGTTTCATTTCAACCACAGAAATGTCATGAGATCACCCACCACAACTCTCAGGCATAGGCCTTCCTTCACAACTCAGTTCTATATTTGAGTCATGATAATCATCAACAAATGGATCCTTGACTTTAATTGTGAAACCTTCCAATTCTAGTTGGAAAATCAATAGTTGAACTTGAAAGTTGAAACCATACCCAATGCCGTGAAACTTGTAGATGATCAAAGTCCATGCATTGGCCATAAAGTCTATTTGATTTCGAAACGCCTCTTCCAAATATTTTTGACTTAGTTTCCTAGTTTTCTATAATTCTGACCCAAGTGGTTATTCTTTCCTTTACCTTTGATTTCAAATTTTACCACATAAACCACTGCTTTGTAATTAATTACATTATCTGTTATTGTCTTTTCTTTTCTTAATGGATGAGCTTTCGGTTGCCAACATTATTTTCTTTTTCTAATAAAACCTCATTGAAGAGACGAATCAAATATATAAAAGATAGATAATGCAAACAGAGGGACATGGAAGCCAACATTGTTTATAATTAAATTACTACTAATTAATTAGTAGAATTGATTTGTTTATTTATTGCAGAAAAGTTTTAAGGAGCCAAGACCGAGAAATGAAAGCTTCTGTTGGGGTCCAACTAAGTGACAAATACCATCGACGGGTAAATTAAAGCACTTGACTCGTGAATATCTTTATTGATCAATTAATTGTTAACTAATGGAATGATAAAAGAAGGTAACAATTTTAAATTAAATTGTCTATCAGGTGATTCTGAATAATGGCCTTGTCCAAGTCACTTTGTCGAGCCCAGATGGCGAAGTCATTGGAATTAAATACCGTGGAATTGATAACGTATTAGAAACAGAGAATGAAGAAGATAACAGAGGGTATTGGGATGTCGTTTGGTACGAACCTGGAAAACCAGGAATTTACGACAAGTAATTAAATTATCTACCTTCAAATTTCCGCAAGAATTTTCGATTCTCGTAAATGAATTTATTTTCATCACAGTCATCCGTACGTACCTGCAGATTGATAGGAACACATTTTAAAGTGATTATGCAAGATGAAAACCAAGTGGAGGTTTCATTCACAAGAGCTTGGAACATTTCCCATCTTGGCTCTCAAGTGCCCTTAAATGTTGACAAAAGGTGCAGTGTAATCTTAAATTCTTCTTCAGTTTGAGAGCTGCATAAAAAATTGCAGATAAAGCAAGAATTGTAAGCCTGACGTATATGTATCTGGTTAACTTTTCAGGTACATAATGAGGCGCGGTTGCTCAGGCATCTACTTTTATTCCATTATGGAACGAAAAGAAGAGTGGCCTGATGTGGACATGGATCAAATTAGAGCTGTTTTCAAACTCCAGAAAGAAAAGTAAATTAAACAATAATTACTAAGCTCCTTATTGACAGCAGAGGAAACAATTATAACGTTGAATATTTTGTATGTGATTAGGTTCCATTTCATGGCCATATCAGACGACAGGCAAAGAATAATGCCGATGCCTGAAGATCGCATTAAAGGTCTACCTCTTGCATATCCTGAAGCAGTTCTCTTAACCAATCCAACCAACCCAGAACTCAGAGGAGAGGTAACATCTTCTCTTCTTGTTGAGGTTTCCATTTTGAAGGTTTTTATTAATAAATTGCTCGCATGCGTATGCGTTAGTGGTAGATATGCTTTCTGCACAATTTATTCTGAACTTTTGGGAACTCCAAGAGTGAAAGTTACACCCAGAAACCATTATTAAGATTCTTTGAGGCCTACATGATTCTCCATGTGAAAAGGACACGAACAACTACTAATTTCAGGATATTAATGACATATTTACTTTTTTGACTTCTCTACCATATGAAACCAAAAAGGAACCTATTTTATGTGTTAATTAGTTTTTTCATGTAAACAATTTCTTATACAAATTCATTCATGCATATTAGTGTGTTTGCTATATTTTTCTATAGTTAAACAGCTGTTTATATTTTACTTTCCAATTAATTAGATGAAAATAATTAAAAAAAAAGAGAAGAAGATATGATAATAAATTAATAATGTTAAAATAATATATAATATCAGCTAAGATTTTAATTTACATAAAAAAAATTCCTTTTATGAGAGAAATTATTCAATTTGGAATGGGAATAATCACTCCACTTAATCCATTCCATCCCGAAGGTGCTTCCGAGGAATTGGAACATGAATCCTGTTGTCTTTCTCTTAGCTTTTGCTTCAAATTTCCAAGTCCCGTGACACATTTTTGTCGCCCAGGTGGACGACAAGTACCAATACTCATGCGAGGACAAAGACAACAAGGTACAGGGCTGGATTTCAGCTGATCCACCAGTCGGATTCTGGTTGATCACAGCCAGTGATGAGTTCAGAAATGGTGGTCCCACAAAACAAGATCTAACTTCCCATGTCGGACCCACTGTCCTCTCTGTAAGTGTAACCACATAGAATAATTTCTCCAATAATAGTTAGGGTAAAGCTAAAATAGTGTACTTAACCACTTTTCTAAAATAACTAGAAATACGCAGGGGTATAATCCAATCGGCTACACTTAAATTCATCTATTATTTTTTTCTTAATTTTTTGATCTAATATTTTTTTATTTTTTTATTGTTTTTTAAAAGTATTTCTTATTCTTATGATAAAAAGTTTTGTTTGTTAAATTTGTGACCTTCAAAAAATATTAAGTATTTTTAAAAAAAATTAACAATATTTGGATATTAGATTAAAGATAGAAAAATAATCATTTACCTTAAAATGGATAGAGTGTAAAGAAATGTATAGCTATTTTCTAAAATTTGATTGTTCATGACGTGTAGATGTTCACCAGTACCCATTATGCTGGGAAGGAAATTAATACAGAGTACAGAAATGGAGAGCCATGGAAAAAGGTTTTTGGTCCTGTTCTCGTTTATCTGAACTCAGTTACCAAAGAAGAAAACCCACTTCTGCTATGGCAAGACGCTAAAGAGCAGGTAATGAATTCTATAATATTTGATTTCTTACCATAACTTAAACTTAGTTTCATTAACTGACACTTGATGTTTGTTATTATTAGATGTCAATAGAATCTGCAAAATGGCCATATGATTTCCCTCAGTCAAAAGATTTTCCAAAATCCCATGAAAGAGGAAGTATCTCGGGTCAATTACAAGTCCTTGACAGGCATATATTCATTTTCAATGGGCTTGAGTTTTTTTTTTATGTTTTCTTTCATTTTTTTCAGTTAACTAGTGATAAGTTTGACTTACTATTATAATAATAATTATTATTATTAATTAGGTATATCAGTGAGAGATTAATGTGGGCAGACTCTGCTTATGTTGGATTGGCAGCACCCGGAGATGTAGGATCATGGCAAAGAGAAGCCAAGGTTGATTATGTTGCATTTTTATTAAAAAAAAAATATTGTTTGTGCTTATAAGTTAATTGAGTTACTGATTAACCGTGATTATTCATTTTTAAATCAGGGTTATCAATTTTGGACAAAAGCAAATGAGAAAGGGCATTTCTTCATAGATAATGTTCGGGAAGGAGAATATAATTTGTATGCATGGGTCCCAGGAATTGTTGGGGATTATAAACTTGATCTCAACATCACCATTGGACCAGGTAAAATAAAAATTTTTAATATTTATTTTACGTCAAAATGTTAGGATGGGCTAATTAGCATGGAAAGAGAATCTATTGGGCCTAAGTAATGATAGGCCCATATAATTTTGGGTGTAAATTACTCATCGGCTCTCCCTTTTTGATCTGAGTCATTGCTTCGTTGGTTGTTGTTTATAACACAGGATCCAAGATCAACCTGGGAGTTCTAGTCTATGAGCCACACAGAATTGGTCCGACATTGTGGGAAATCGGCTTCCCAGATCGCTCAGCAGCTGAATTCTTCGTGCCGGACCCGTACCCGACACTCGCCAACCAATTATACACTAATCACCCGGAAAAGTTAGTACAATACTACTTATTGAAAACTTACATTATAATTAAATCTCATAGTAAATTGCTAAAATCTGAATAAAACCTTTTATGAGTCAAACAGGTTTAGACAATATGGATTATGGGAACGGTATGCAGATATATATCGCAATGAAGATCTCCGATACGTTATTGGCGTTAGTGATTACGCTCACGACTGGTTCTTTGCTCAGGTTACCAGGTATTTAAATAAGTTATTTTGTCAATTGATTCCTGAAGAGCAGGAATTATTTATCTGGATGTGCTTCTAATGCTGCATACATTACAGGAATATAGGCAATAGAACATACCAAGGAACCACATGGCAGATTCTATTTCAACTCAATAATATGAACCTTGAAGGGAATTACACTCTTCAATTAGCGTTGGCATCAGCTACAGACTCTGAGCTACAGGTAATATATAAATTAAACTCATATATCTTCCTCTTAACATGCATTAAAGATAATTAACAATGATGATGACGGAAACTTTTTCTTGGCTATATATTAAAGGTTCGGTTCAACAAGGTAGATGTGGATCCTCCTCATTTTTCGACAGGGAGAATAGGGAAAGATAATGCCATCGCCAGACATGGAATCCATGGATTGTACAGGTTCTACAGCATTGTTGTACCAAGCTTTCTACTTAACAGAGGAAATAATACAATCTATCTAACTCAGTCAAGAAGCATAAGCCCTTTCCAAGGTGTTATGTATGACTATATTCGCCTGGAAGGATCCCCTGCAAATGTCTGACTGATTTAGCCTGGAAGCGACTCCTCCAAATTGATCAAGTACAGGATGTTGCATTTGTTCAATTTTTTCTTCCTTTTTCTATTTTGTGTAGTACAGATGTAAAATCTTAGATACACCGTGTTTCTGTGCATTACTTCTGTTCTTATCCCATGTCATTGAGGATATAGCATTAGTTGTCAAAGTGCCCAATTAATTAATAGAAGTGACACTATTCTTTATATTCTTTAAAGACATTTTAATTAATTTTCTTAGTACAGAGGTATACAAAAATTTTACACCACATCTTATTTAAAATTTTTCTGTAAATATTTATATTTTAATATAAAAATAATTATGCTTAATTTATTTTTAGGCTAATTTAACTTTGATAAAGTAATATTATTTTTGACACCCATTTAATATATCCATGAAAATTTTCTATATTAAATCATAAACTTTTTCGTTTAATATCAAAGGTAATTTATCATTAATATTTTTTTTACAACAATTGCTTATGGAAAGGAACAATATTTGAGAAAATTTAAACAGCAAAGGGTATTTTTTTTTTTTCGTAATATTCATCTTTAAAAATTTGTCACCAATAATTTAAAAATTATTGAATATGAAATACTTATTAAATGTAGAACTTACTTTTTTTTTCTTTTTTTCTTTTTTTTTTTAATATTTTGTGAAATTTTCTTTCGTTTTTTCAAAACTCTTTTAGTTTTCAATAGAAGAGTTGTGATAAAGAAAGGATAGCAACGTGGAATCTTTTATTTTACAGACACTCACCAAGGCTAAAAGATTTATTATTATTTTTTATTTTTCTAAATTTGTCATCAATTCAGCACAACGGTGAACCATTAATAGCCACTATAAACTATTATTAGGAACTATTTTTGAGTATTTATAGAATATTTTGGTATTATCTTTTAAATATATTAATTTAGTTGGGTACAAAAATTGGGTGAAATAAAAATTTTATCTGTGTACAAAGAAAAATCAATATATATGTATAAGAATTTAATTAAAAATTATTTAATTATTTATAAAGATGTATAAAATAAATATTATTTTTTATTTTTTAAATTAGTATTTTGGGGAGATCGTAGGGTGCAAGTAAACCTATTCACAAAGAAATTATATCTTTATTTTTTTTTATATGATTTTGTTGAATCGTATTTCTTTTAATAAATTATTCCAAATCTTTGTAAAAATGAGTCGGATGCTGAGGTATCTTTTAGTGGCAGACCAAACATTTTGGAATTTAATTATATGTCAAGAGACTGCAATGCAGCCGCCTACAATAAACTACTTCTCTCTCGACTGAGCCTATCGCCTCAGATAAATGGCTAAAGACCTACGTTGAATAGAAGGGAAGGCTAATCACGTGGGCCCTTCTTTATTAACTTTTTGTATTTATTATTTATTTGCATTCACATACCGAGTTATGGGTTTCTTTATGGTAATTATCATTTATTATAAAAATAATATTAAAAATACAAATTTATGAGTACAAATTAATATAATATAAAATAATTAATTAATAAAAAATAAAATTTAATAATAATAATAATAGATATAAATTAAGTGAAAATAAATATTTATTATATTAATTTATATAAATAAATTTATACAAAAAAACTGTACTCTGAATATTATTCTTATTATAATTGATGAGTTTTAAATAATTTAATTAAATTTTAAATAAATTTTAATTAAAATTTAATGAACAAGTGTACGTGTAACATGCTATGCCTGCTCTCTCTCTCTCTCTCTCTCTCTCTCTCTCTCATGATAAATTACTTATTAACACAATCTATTAAAATATTAAAATTATAATATTTTGTAAATAATTTATATAATAATAAAAAATCTTATTGTTGATTAAGGTTTATTAATATTTTGCCCTATTCTCATTATATTTATTTAATACACAACTTTTTAATAAAAGTTTAATTATTAGCTGATTTTATATTCAAAGCATTCCTCTTATCGTATGGATAAAGTTCACGCTTTATTAAGTAATTCATTTCGTAACATATTAATTTAATTTTTCTTTTTCAAACTTCTATTAACAATTTTTTAATAAGAAAATTATAAAAGTTGACATAAAACCTTTTTTTTTCCCCTTTTGAATTCTTTTAATGGATATTTTATTTTTCTAATATTTCAAATACTACATAAATTAATAAACATTTTTTATTTAATAAGTGAAAATGATATTTATAATTCTAAAATTTGATTAAATAGACACTTTAATTATAAAAGTTTAAAAATACCAATACCCACTTTAATTCTAGACGTTTTTTCTTTTTTTTATAATTTATTATTATCAAAAGTTGTAGTTTAATGGTTTAATAGTTATTTACTTTTATTTTCCAACTGTATTCGAGCCTATGATAGGATGCGATGGGAATAATTAAAAAATAGTTTATTTATTTTTTGTATTGTAATGACTATAATAAACTCTTAATTATAATTATTTTAAAAGTTAAATACATTGTATTTTCATTTAAAATTTACTAATTAAACTAACAGATAAATTTAAAATTATAATGCATTATTATAATTTATATTAAGTTTTTCAAAGAAATATTACCTATAAAATATTTTCTGAGTACAAATTTGAATATATTTTAATTTATTTAGACTTTTAGAAAACTTTTATAGACTGCCTGAATAATTTTGTTTAAACAAATTAGTTGAGTAAACTAGTTTATATGGAATATCAAAATTCACATATTTACAATAGCATTAAAATTATTATTTATTAATTTATTTTAATAAATATTTAATTATTTTGAATAAAAATTTTTTTTAATAAGACAAAAAAAAAAAAAAAAAATAGGGAGACGAAAAGTCATTAGCGGTGCTTTTGCTTTTTGTAATTTCTTAAATTACTATAAGAAAAAAACCTAGAACATTCTTCAATTATTGTGGCAGAGACCTTCAAAAAACTAAACACTTCATAATTATTCTCAAAAATTTTAGTAGTGTTAAAATTATTTGACATACTTTTTTAAGCTGTTTATTTTATCAAATGTTTTAAGCTGCTTATTTTACAATTAATAAAATGCATACCTAGTTTAGGAGAAATAAATCTGGTTTTGTTGAATTGAAAAGCAGATATATCTAGGAAATAAAATGTTTTATTTAGCATGCCCAAGGGTACTGGAAAATTATTTTTGGTTCAATGAAAAATAATCTTAACATTACAGTAATACGAAGGATCTTTAATTATTTCAATTTGAGTTTTGGGCTCAAGATTCAGTATTGGCATGTTGAAGTGTCCATTCTGCAATTTTCTCTTATCAATCGGCATACAAGTATGTCTTTGCCTCTGACTGGTAAAAAGTTTGGAAAAATTTATAAAGAAAGCTTAGTAGTAAGACAATTACATCATCATTGGCTCATCAAATACGTAACGCCAGCGCGATACAAGACTTGAGCCCTCCTCTTCTTCTATATATAGGCTTACTAACTAATCAGTACAAAATATAGTCTTGCTTACAGCATTTCAATCTCGTTTCATTGTTTCTTCTGCTTTGCATTTGACCCGTGAAAAGAGATAACGAAGGAAAAGAATAATGGCGGGAATATTAGAGCACGTTCATCAGAAAAAGGCCTTTGGATGGGCGGCCAGGGACGCTTCTGGTGTTCTTTCTCCATTTAGTTTCCACAGGAGGTTCTATCCTCAGTCTCTATGACTATGAGTTCTTTCATCTCTGAATTATTATTTATTCTCTCCATCTAGGAAAATAAATTAATGGTGCTTTCATCTCCAAATGAAATGATTTGATATGTTGTGCAGGGCAACTGGACAGAAAGACGTGACTTTCAAAGTTTTGTATTGTGGCATATGCCATTCGGATCTTCACTTTGTGAAAAATGAGTGGGGTTTTTCTAATTACCCTCTTGTTCCAGGGTAAGTTTCTTTTCTTTCTTTTTACTTATCATTATCGCAATGAAGCAAACCTATAAAAAGTTGGATTATGCTTTAAAAAATTCAATTAATCCGTCCGAAATTCATATTACTGATCGGACTGGAAAATGCAGGCATGAAATTGTGGGTCTAGTGACAGAGATTGGGTGCAAAGTAGAGAGATTCAAAGTTGGAGATAGAGTCGGAGTAGGGTGCATGGTCGGATCATGCCGCTCTTGCAATAACTGTTCAAAC
>JAWDEX010000020.1:5034327-5045955 GCA_035221805.1 Trichilia hirta
TTTTATTAAGAGATGCAATGGAATCATCATCGTCTAAAGAGAAGCTCGAGTCTGGCATATAAACTGTGCTAGATGATCAATGTTGGTAAAAGGGGCCAGGTCCTGGCTCATATAATCATCGATAACTAGGCAGAGAAGAACAAAAAGAACACTACTATTGGTTCTAAAAGTGAGGTGGAAGCTGAGGTCTAGCTTTATAAAATTAAAAAAGAACTATATTGGTCTTCTTAATGTTATATGCTCTAAAACTATTCGTGTTGTCAGTTTTAGGCATATTGTATTAAGTTACTGTAGAATATGTATTACATATATTTATTAATAATGAAAGTATTTTAATTCATGTATATATGCTTCTTCTTCTATCCAATCATACTAGTGATAGAATATACATGTAAATCGTTCAAGATAATTAGATTATCTAAATTATTCCCTACGAATGTAATATTAATTGGGCATTAATATTGTATAGTAGACACATTAAATGTCTTCGATAAATATCATGAGATAATATTAGTGTGAATGATATGATAGTCATATTATTAGGATATTAGTGTAAAATAATAGTTAGAGAACTATTATTTGAAAATGATCAAAGTATGGTGAATCACACAAATGTATGATGTCAATAATTTATCATTAAATTATAAGAGTATGTTAACTATTCCTCAGACCTTGGACGTCATAGTTGTTAATCAGTATAGATACATATATTTATATAGTGTGTAAATGCGAGACTAATCATGTCTTGCACATAGAAGCTAGTTTAGTCATGTATTATTTATATCAAGTAGTAAATGACTGTCAGAAGGAATTTATTAACTTGATATAGTAAATTTTAAGGTACCGTTAACTCGATCTAGATTTGAGTTTCCAATTGAATATTAGTAAATGCCTAAAAACAAAGTCTTTAGTCAAAGTATAGATGTCATATGAAGAGTTCGTAAGATAATTTTTAACATTTGTAAGCCCTGATTTAGTTGGAATTAGATGAACAGAAGGAGATTATTCACATAAAACCTATAATTAGGCATAAAGTTCGATAAAATTTTTCTTTATTATGAGTTAGGGGCTATGGCATATTGCTAGATATTAACCATAGTTGCTGAGCATTCGAATGGTTCGAAATAAGGTCAATGAAATTGATTTCAGCTTACAGCTAAGATTATAGTGAACCTGAGAAGTCACAATATAAACTCTGAGATTATCCTTGCTATGAGAGAGAGTAAATAATATCTGCAAGAGAGCTAACACTCTCAGAAATATTATTTGACTAAAAGTCATAAACGGTTTACGCGTTAAATTGTTTAATGAGATGAGAGTTTGAAAATTAATCTTATTGTAATTTAGAGTAAATTACAGTAATCCATAAATATGAAGATATTTAAATGGAATTTAGGGTTAATTTAAAATTTTTAGAAGTCGAGGGGCCTAAACGATATTTTATACTTAAGGCCTGAAAGATATTATTTAAGTAGGGACTTGAATGATATTTTATAATTCAGGGGTTTTCAATGATATTTGTCATAAAATTATAAAAACGAAGCAGAAATGTTCTGCTTCCCCAGTGAACTGAATCGTTTAGTTTCAGCTTCCCTCTTCAATTCTCTCGTTCTCTCTCTCGAATTGGCTAATCAGCAGGAAATTAAAGGTGTTTGATTTCTCAAAGGCATCACATTATTGATGTTGCACTTTATTAGAGAATCATTAAAGGTTAGTGATTGTAAATTAAATGTGTTTAATTTGTAAAACTGTTGAATACCCGATAAAATTGTTGTTTTCGCTACATTCTGTGGTGTGCATGTGATCACACACACGTCACAAATGATGAACTAGAGTTTATTATTTATGATTTCAATAGTGTAAGCTCAAAAGTATTTTTAGATGTTTAAAAATTGATAAAAAGATGATTCAATCCATGTAAAATATTTTTCAAATGAGAAAAGGCTTGTTTATATAATAGGGTTTAAAAAACAAGCCATTAGACACATAAAACACCCTTTGAAATTGAGAACTTGGCATATTTGAAAATCTTGCAATTAATTCAATTTTAAACCAACCTTGAAAAGTTTGCAATTTGGTTTGAGCTTTGATATAGTTTGAAAACTTTGCAAATAGGTTCATGTTTCACCAGGTTTAAGAATATAACAATTTAGTCCCTAAATTTATATAGTTTAAAAATATGAAAATTAAGTCCACAAAAAACTTTTAACTCATTTAAGAATGTATGAGCTTACTTGATTGTCAAAAATATAATCACACACAAGCATACATATAAAAATTTACAAGATGATGCCATGAGCTTATGTCTTATCTTGAAAATTGATTTTTTCATTAAAATCCTTTTTTTTTTTTTGCTAGATTGCTCATGTTATTTTATTATTATCAAAACATAGCATTGTATGACTTAAGACCAACAATCTCCCATTTTTTTGTGATGACAAACTAATGTTGATGTGAGAAAGGGCTCTCCGTATCAATTTGAACAAGTCTAGCCCCACAAAAAATAATCCATACACAATCCAAGGAGAAAAAACTTCTATATACACAGGAGCCCTCTTTGACTTTACAATGCCACAATATATTTTTGTCCAACAAAAACTCTCCCCCTTTGATCATGTTATATCATAGCAATTTATACCACAATACAATCAATGTCATCAAATTTTCACATCAAATACTTCATACTTCTCTCCCCTTGGGCATCACCTAAAAAATAAAAGTATGAAAGCACATGGAAAATCATCAAAACATGTAAAAATCAATTATAAATGCATAATAAATGATTCAAAGATCACAATCTATAGATATCAATCCTAAAAGCATAATACATGATTTAAAGATCAAAATGCCATTCATAATACAAGCCCAAATATATCATCTAAAATACAATCCAAAGAACGAATACGAATGTGCAAAATGTGTGTGGACTCGTATATATTTGATGGGTCAGGAGCGGAGGATCAAAACATTCTTCTTAGGTACCGGAGAACCTCAGCTAGTGAACTCTGCACTCCACTGTGGAACTCTGGCATCTCCCCCTAAAACGCATGCATCTACCCCTAACTGCTATGCATCTGTCCCTGAAAAATGATCAAATCGTGCGTCCACATGACTTTTAAGGACATGCATTTCTCCTTGAAGTGTCAAGCTGATTTTTAAGTGAAACTAATGAGAAAGCATCTAACAAAGAAGATTGAGGAGGCTTTGCAGATTAAAGGAAATCAGAAGGTGGAGCGATATCGTATGGCGGGGGTTATACCGGAAGCTGAGGAGTGGGAGGAGGCCATCTCCTTGCCGTAGAGGGTTTCCTAACCCAAGACCCATCATCCGTTCTCACAAGACCAGTCATAACCATTAATCGAAAATCAAATGCGTCCAACTTTGTGATGTCATTAATACCAGAGATAAACAAGAACAAGAGATTCTTGCATCTCCCGATTCAATCACAGGTGAAAGGATCTTACAAGGTTTGAAACATATTTAAAAAAGTTAACCATTTCCTCAATAAATAAATTGTTTTATTAAAGACAAATGATAGGTAGATGAATATGAAAGGGAGGTAGCACAATTTTACTTTTGGTTTCCTTTCAGGTTAGCTGATGACTGCAGTATACAAGAAGATTACAGGGAAAGTAGCATGCACATCTTGGAAAATTGCTCATTTTCAAAGTTCGGTTTGTTCAAACTTTAAACTGAATTTTGACATTTGTTTTTAGAAATAACTAATGATTCAATACATAACAAAACTTAATAATAATAACATTAACAATAATATATGTTATAATTATTATAATATAACAAAAATTATTATCTTTTAATAAGTTTACTTGTTCAAATAATTTTCTTTTTTATTTAGTGAAAGAATAAAATGTTCTGTTTAATACGTTTGAGTAAAATTTTAATATATTTAACAATTTATTCAACAAAAAAATATATATATATATATGTACTGCATAAATAAACAAATAAGAAAATCTCTTATTAACCGCAAACGAGAGGCAGTTGAATATGAAGGGTTGGACTAGCACATTGGCCCATGGTTGCCCCATATGCAACAACTACAAAGTAATATTTTAGCAAATGGCAGCCCAAAAAACAAAAGGAATAAATAATATAATTGGGTACAATCATTTTTGTTCTTCTTGTCTACCCACCTACTAAAATATATGTATTTTAGTAATATAAATTATATATATTTTATTATTATATTAATAAAATAAATCAGTTACCAATTTTTTTCGTAAGATTTTTCAATTTAGCGCATTCAAGATTGACAAATAGATTACCCAAAAAGTGGTGGATAAATGTAGGGAAATTGATATTTTCAAAAATTCTGTCGTTCAAACAACAAATTTAGAGCTTATTTGATTTTTTGTCTTAATATTTAATTATTAAAATTTATTTCTTTTTAAAACACTCTTTGTTTAAAAGTTTTTTTTTTCACTTTTTTTAATTTTAAAAGTACACAAATTTAATAGTATAAATTTACTAAAATATTTTTACTTAATTTGTTTTTATATTTACCCTTATAAATGCATAACACTTTCCTTTTTCTTTTCAAGACATATGTATATTTTTATCAAGTAATTGTACAATTTAAAATTTTAATGTAATAAAATAACATAAATATTATTATTTTTTATTTTATATTAAATTTTAATTTATCAACTCTATTACAATTTAAAAATATATATTTACTTTTATATAATATTAGTAATTAAGACAAGATTTAAGATTTTATTATTTATTCAGTGTTTAAAATTTTAAGGACATGAAAGTAAAATAATTTTTAGATTTTTAGTTCAAAATAAATAACTTAATATTTATATTATAAAAATAATAAATTCTTTAAATTTAGATATTCAAACATATTTAAAATTTTCATCCATTAAGTTAAAAACCAAAAGTTACTTTAAATATTAAAATTTAAAAAAGATATTTTATATATAAACATTTAAATTTATGTAAAATTAACACTTTTTTATATTTTTATCATAAAAATAAATAATAACTAAATGCAAATTTTAGATTTCAACATTACATGCACGTATAGTATTGCTCTAAAACGGTAGTTAATTCAAGGTATGAGTTGTTTACCAAAAAGAAGTAGAAAAACAAAAAAAGGGAAAAAAATAACAAATAAGAATAATCTTAACTAACAATACTATAAATATTGAGTGCATTAAATTTAAAAACGTCAATGAAAAATTTGAAGAAACAAAAATTGCTGACTAATTTATTTTATTAATGTAATAATATTTATTATTATTTAATTTATATTATTAAATCATATACATTTTATTAGGTGGGTAGACAATGAGTTACAAATTGATTATTTTTTATTATTTTATGGATTTTGCTAGACAGTATCTTTAAGATATTGGTTAAAAATTTTATATTTATTATTATAATAATTTTTTTATTTAATATGATAATTTAACCAAAAATTATTAACAAAACTCTTATCTTCCTAATATTTTGTCTGCCATTTGCTAAAATATTAAATTTGTAATTAATGCAAGAGGGATAATGAGCCAATGTGCCAGTCAAACCCTTCATATTCACTTGACTCTAATTTGTGGTTAATATGTACAGATTTCGTTACTCGATCACCGTCCAAAATTTTAATATGTGATATCATTATAAAAAAGAAATATGAAAGGGATATTATCCCCATATGTTATATTTATGTTGTTAGCTCATTTCAAAAGAAAGCTTCATTGAAAAATAGATAAATAAATAAAATTGGATTGTTTGTTAGAGATTTTTTAATCTTATAAGTTATAACCTTCCTAATATTATCTATCAAGTCATCTTATTTAGATTTTATAATAAAAATTAAAAAAAATTAGAAATAAATGGTTTGTTTAAAAAATCATAAATGGATAATTTTTCAATTTATTATCAGTCAACTCCTAGTTGACTCACAAAAAAATTAACCTTTAATTCATCCTTACCATTTTAATTAGTTTATTCATAGACTACCTTTTATATAATAAATTTTACTTTTATTTAGAGTTGTCAAACGTACTATCAGTCCGAAAATTGGTCCGTTTAAGTGAGTTAAATTTTTAAAAAATTAATTCATTTAATTTGTAGGCCTATTTAATTCAGTCTGTTTGACCCGTAGGTTAAACAGGTTAATCAACTTAACTTGCGAGTCAATTTATTTATTTAAAAAAAAAATTATGTAATATAAATATATATTAAATATTAAATATATTATTTTATAATTTAAAAATTAATAAATATTCATAGAATTTATTTTAACAATATTAAATATTATAAAAATTAAAATAAATTTATTAATAATAATAAATTATTTTAAAAAATACTAAAATTGATACGTGAACTGGCCCATTTAAACTCCCTAGCCCATGAGCCGAATTAGCGCTAACAAGATATTAATCTGCACAATAATCGGTTGGGTCTGAATCGATTTGCTTAAGATTGATATGTGATGAGTCGAGCTGAGTTGGACTGGGCAGGAGCAGCCCGTTTGACAAGTATGCTCTCACCTGTATCATAAATGAAAAATATTTTTTTTTGTGTGTGCTATTACTGAATTATTCTCAACATGCAACCTGTGACACCAATTAAAATGACCCATTGTATTCCAGAATCATCGATGAAAAAGAAAGCCGACATAAGATAAGGAGAAGCAACCACAAGAAAAATGGAGTGCAAATTCTCAAAAAATGGGTACAAAATGAATGGTGAGTAGATACTAGATAGTAGATAATTATTATTATTATTATTATAAATATTTCTTTCTATATTTCCAAATAGGAATCTGGAGGAACACTGATGGGGCAAATACCAGAGCAAGAGCACCCTAAGAAAGCCTTAGGATGGGCAGCCAGAGATACATCGGGTGTTCTATCTCCCTTTCACTTCTCTAGAAGGTAGGCTGATTATCTGTCCGCATATCTATATAAATGTTTTGTAAGCAGCATTATGTGGACTTGTCCTGTCAATAGTAATACATAGAATATTATGCATAATTTGTTCTGTTCTCTCTCTGCTTTATTATTTTCCTTTTTTGAAGGAGATTGATGAATCATGAATGGTGTTTTTAATGTTGTTATTGTAGGGGAACAGGAAACAAAGACGTTACGTTCAAGGTTCTGTATTGTGGAATATGCCATACAGATCTTCATATGGTGAAAAATGAATGGGGATCTACTAGTTACCCTATTGTACCAGGGTATTTATTTCTTTTCATTGATCTAATCAAAATCGTAAGATTTCAAGGTATTCAGATTGTTTTCTTTCAGTTTTCAGAAGAGACTGCAAAGTAAAAGTGGCTAAAATAATAGTTAATTGTCTTTATCTTGGTAATATGATTTCTACTTGAGTCAACAATGGGATATATATCTATATATATATATATAGATATATATATATTTTCTTTTTGTCATAGAAAAATATGAAACCAAGCGTGTGAACAAAGTCGCACCATGGAGTACGAGAGCCACACAAGTTTTAATAGTACCTGGTTCCTGTATAATTATATAAAATTTCAGCTCCGTATTAGGAAAGAAAAGGAAAGATTTAACCGAATTTTGTGTTCATCTGAAAAATATTCATATATCTTACCAAGTTGAGGTCTACTTATCATAAATTGGTTGCCTCTGGTCCAGTCAATCCGCCGACCTACTTTTTAGAATAGGTGGTAATGGTTTGTTCGTCTTTTTTTAATCACGTGAATTCATTTTCCCTACCTATCAGCCTTTTGCTTTTGGATTGATGTCTGTCGAATATATATGCCACTTTATATTGAGTCAATCAAGCAAAATACGATACAGATATTTGGAAAGATATATTCAAAAAGTTTAATGGTACAGTCAAAACTATTCCATGATCTTTCCTCGATTGAATTGGAACTGTGGACAATGCAGGCATGAAATTGTGGGTGTCGTAACAGAGGTTGGGAGCAAAGTAAAGAAATTCAGAGTTGGTGATAGAGTTGGAGTAGGGTGCATGGTTGGATCCTGCCGCTCTTGTGATAACTGTTCAAACAATCTTGAGAATTATTGTCCAAATATTATATTTACCTATGACGCCACCTACTACGATGGAAGCACCACATACGGAGGCTACTCTGATATTATGGTAGCTGACGAGCACTTTGTGGTCCGAATTCCAGACGGCATACCGCTTGATGCCAGTGCCCCTCTCCTTTGTGCTGGGATTACAGCTTACAGTCCGCTGAGATTCTATGGACTAGAGAAACCTGGTACGCATGTGGGTGTGGTTGGGTTGGGTGGTTTAGGCCATGTTGCAGTCAAGTTTGCAAAGGCTATGGGAGTTAAGGTGACTGTGATAAGTACGTCTCCAAGCAAGAAGAAGGAAGCCATCGAACATCTTGGTGCTGATTACTTTGTGGTCAGCTGTAACCAGGATGAGATGCAGGTATTTTTGCTTGGAATGAATATATTCCTTGATAAGTCTAGCTACTGCATGTCTTTATTTTATTTTTTTTTATTTTTTTTTTTTATATGTAATTCGTATTGTCTATTACGTATGTTGTCTTAGGCTGCCACGGGAACTCTGGATGGTATAATTGACACAGTATCTGCACCACACTCTCTGCTGCCATACATTTCACTGCTGAAAACAAGTGGAAAGCTTGTTCTTGTGGGTGTCCCGGAGAAGCCGTTAGAGCTACCAGTTTCCCCTCTCATCATGGGTAAGCAAAGGATTCTAAGTTCTTTTCTCAAGTGAAGTCTTACTATTAGATTCTTAGTTCATTTTATGTCAAAAACCAATTGTTGTTTCAATTATTCCAGGGAGAAAGATTGTCGCTGGTAGTTGCATTGGAGGGATGCAGGAGACTCAAGAAATGCTGGATTTTGCATCCAAACATAATATAACAGCAGACATTGAGGTTATACCAACCGATTATGTGAACACAGCAATGGAGCGTCTTGTTAAAGGAGATGTTAAATATCGTTTTGTCATCGACATCGGTAACACAATCAAGACGAGCTCTTGAATTTGCTTCCTACAATTCAGTTACAGCGAGCTAATCGATTGAGGATAACTGTGTTTAGCTAGTCATGGAGTGTTTCCAAGTTCTAAGATTCTGTTGCATTTTCTTGTGGGTTCTAAAGATTGTATTTGTAACAATAAATTAATAAATAAATAAATAAATAACCTCAATTATTCATGAATTAGAGGAAATGGTGTTTGGTTTCTTTTAATTCTCACTTTGCCAATCAAATTGAAAATTTTCGTAGGATTATGAGAGTTATTTTACTCACGAACGAAATACTAGTAAATTTTTTTAAACTGTTAATATTAATTAATCTTTTTTATGTTTTACACACTCTAGTCTCATTTATACTCAAACTAACTAATTTATTAAAATTTAAGAGATTTAACAAAGTTCTTAATAAATTATTTTCTTAACGGCAAATGATAGGTAGATGAATATGAAACGAAGGCTTCACTCAATTTAATTACTTATGGTTCCTTTCATGTTAGGCGATGTCTGCAATATACCCACAAGAAGATTACGGAGAAAGTGGCATAAAAATGGTGAGAAAATTGGTCATTTTCAAAGTTCGGTTTGTTCTAAGTTCAAATGGAATAACTACAATACAAATCCTCATTATTGACTGCCATTTCCAATGGATTTAATTTGCCTTTTGTAATACAATATCTATTCCGAGGGCTAACTGACACGAGTACATCACCATCGGTAAAATGTAAAAAGAATGGATGCTATTTCAACATCCACAATGCCGTTGGCAATAATGTAAAACACCCTCGACAATATAAAATTTTCAGCGGAAACCGTTTACTCCAAAGTTTTACCGAGAGAACTAAAAATAATGTTGGAAATAATAGCCTGAATTATTTTTAAAATATTTAAAAGATGTTTAACCAAGAAAAACAATAAGGCCCTTAGAAATAATAGAAGAATTAATATTTCATATTTTTTTAATTATTTTTCTGAAAGTTTGGGACATCGAAATTCATAAAAACAAAACCATTGTAAATTTGATATTGAAAATATATTGCCGATGGCTAAAGCTCGAGAAAAATGGTATATAAGACATTAGTAATGTTTAAAAGTTAATAAACTACCCTTTTTAACTCAATGCCTTATTCATTCTCCTTTATTTTCCCCAACCAGCATAACGAAATCACTCATTCTTTTTCTTCTCTCCAAGCACACTTCAACAACAAATTTTATTTACTCAATATCACTCACAGATTATTGTTTTTTTTTTTCTTTTTGTTGTGGTAAAGTTAAAAAAATAGATAGCATGACGGCACAATTCAAAATTCATCAATTAAATAGTTGATGTAAACTTTAGAGGAGTTGTGGTGCATGAGTGATTTAAGTTTTTCTTCTGCAAAAGAGATTGCTTTTATGCTAAGCAAAAGCAAAAACAACTTGTCTACACTTTTTCTGTAGAAACAAGTTGCTATTCTGTAAAGAAGTGTAGAAATAGCTTACTGTTCTGCAATTTTTATTTTTGGCAAAAGCAGCTTACTATTTTGCATTATTTATGCGGAAACAACTTGCTGTTCTGAAGAGAAATTCAGAAACAACATCTTGTTCTGCATCTTTTTTGTGGAAAATGATAGTTGTTTTGCATTATTTTGTAGAAACAATTTGTTTTTCTGCATTTTGCAACAATCCTTCTGATTTGCATTTCATCCCCACACTCGAATTTACTGGTCAAATTTTTGAGACGTTGGTTTAAAATTTTTGAGACTTTCCAACAAAATGGTAGAATAGAACGTAAACACAGACATATCTTAGAAACTATTCGTGCTCTTCACTATTGTGCCTCCTGTCCCGAAAAATTTTGGGACGCTAATAAATGTGTACTGGTAGTTATAACAGAATTCAGTTTTGTTCATTTTGGGTAGAGAGAGACTGATAAAAGGGTTCCTTTCCTTTCTTTTTCTTTTTTTTCTCGAAGTCTGTGAATCATTTGAGGCTTGAATTCTTTGTAAATTTGCTCTCTCGAGTTTAATAAAGCGAGAGGTACCGTTCTGATTGTACGTGGATGTAGGTTCATTTCAAGCCGTACCACGTAAAATTTTGTTGGATTAAAGTTTTCTCTGTTAAATCTTGATTTCCATTGATCCTGTAACTGGTTTGTTCGATCAACTTCACAACAATAATTGTTGCTCAATCTGAAAATGTAACTGGAATATGTTAAATATTAATTAAATTATACCAGCGAATATATGTTAATGGTTATGTGTTATAGAAACTATAAATCAATTAAATTCAATTTAAGTGATTTGATATTATTTAAGTAATTTAAGTTTTTATTTACTAATTAAGTATCAATTTTATATATAAAAATCGAACTTTATTTCTATTTTATGATAGATAAAATAAAAATAAATAATATGATACTATTTTATCATTCCATCATCAAAATAGATTCTTGACTTTTATATTTAGTCTTAGAAAATTCATATTTAAAACTCCGAAGATTCAAAAATTAAGTGTACATTTCATATACCTTCTACTAATTCTTTCTCCAAATGATTTGATTAAGTGATTTTTTAGAATATAATGAATTTAATTCCTCAGTTAGAAATATCCAACAAATAATATTAAAGCCACTCTTATCTTAAATCATTGAAATTTGT
>JAWDEX010000020.1:5046055-5064655 GCA_035221805.1 Trichilia hirta
TGGATAGATGGCGACTCCATTTTTAAAATTTTTCTTTACGTCAAATTTTGGACGATATCAACATCTATCCACCATTATTTGGATAGATGGCGACTCTATTTTTTATCCATTTTTTATGTTCAAATTTTGGCAGTGTCAACAACTTTACATACGAAGATTTCCAATACTATAGGCAAATCAAGGTGAACTATTTGATATGGTGAATTTTAATGGTGAACCAAAATTCTTTGATGGAGTTATATAGAGTCAAATCACATTGCTAAAATTTTGATCGTGGAATGGCTTCTTTTAGTTATTTGAAATCGTTCACTCTAAATCAAGGTGACATTTAAATTTATTATAATATGTTATTCTTCACATGACTTTTCTACAAAACAACAATAATATATTTTGGTATCCATTTAAATTTGGTTCCATAAATATTAATTCTACATTTAACGACCTTAATCATTTTAGTATACATATTTTCTTTTATTTTTGAAACCTTAGGAACCTAAAACAACTTATGACTATTATAGGTATTTCTTTTCAATATATAGTTGTTACTATAATGACCTATCTTATAATAATAGTGACAAGTAACAAAAAGATTTGTTTGTTTTGATAATTTTACAAAATAATTTGCATAAACCTTTTATTTTATTCTTTATCTATAACCAATTCCCACTTTATCAAAAACTAATCTTTTACTAACTAAAAGTTTATTTAAAGATTCCTTTTCTTGTGTAAATTTAGCTAATAGGCTTATAAAATCCTTTACCATAACATTCAAGACCTTGTTTTCTGCTTTTAATGATCCAATTTCTTTAACACTAGATTTATTTTCAATTCTATTTCTTTAATTTTTGATTTTAATAAATCATTGTTTTTAAAAGAATGAAAATCCTTTTCTTAATATCTTTATGTTTTTCACATAAAGCTTTAAAGTTATCTCTCAACTTATGATATAGAGCAGTTAACTCATCATATGGTAGATCATCATTATCCCTACTTTAGCATATTTCTAATAGGAAGAGTTTTGAATTTAAAAATTACTTCCATCTTTTCATTTTCCCATGAAGTAAAAGTTTGCATGCTTATTTGCTGATGTTGAAGATCATTCTTTGCCTAATGTGTCATCCTATATAATAGTTATTGCCTTCCTTTTGTTTTTGTCCTTCTTATATTTTCTCAAAAGACATTCTAGTGTTATATGTTTTGGTCTTTTGCATTCCTGGCAGATGATTTCCTTTTCTTTCTCCTTTTTCTTTTCTTTTCTTTATATTTTTATATTTGTCATCTTGTTGATAATCTCTTCTTCTCTAATTTCTTCTTTTAAGCTTTCTTTGTTAAAGTATTCCTTTAATTTTTTAGCTGTTAATAAAAATCATCACCATCATCTGATTTTTCTTCACATTCTTTTTCTTCTTGTTCTTTTTCTTCCTTTGTGCCTTCTAGTGCAATATTTTTCTTCTTTCTTTGTCTTTATCTTTATTTCTTCTACCTTCTAACTTATAAGTCATGAGGAATCCTAACAACTCCTCAAGACAATGTCTTTAAATCTTTGGCTTCTCGATTAATTGTCACTTTTTTTTTCATCTAAAAATTTTTGTAACAATGTTAACATTAGAAAATTTTCTTCTTAGTGCTTTGAATCCATTTATAATATCAGTAAATCTTGTAATCATATCTTTTATTCTCCCATGAGATTTTATTTTTAATTTTTCATAATCATGAAATAGCATGCCTTTTTTTGAATCTTTAACTTCACTAGTTTCTCTATGTGTGACTGTTAACATGTCCCAAATGGCTTTATCATTTTCACACCCTGATATTTTATTAAATTCTATTTATCTAAGGCACAATACAAAATATTCATTACTTTACCATTTAAAGTAAATTAATTTCTTTCTTCTAAGGTCCACTCTCTTTTTAGTTTGGGTTTTCTTTTTTTAGTTACTTTATTTGTGATCATATGTAAAGCATTCCCATCTTTTATTATACTTAATATTTCAAAATCTAATGTGGTCAAATAAATTTGCATTCTCTTTTTTCAGTAGGCATAATTTAACACATAAAAGAAAGGTGGTCTATACATGTATATATCTAGGCTCTGATACCACTTATTTTTCTAAATTGTAAAACCCAAGAAGGGACTAAATTAGGTATATCAAACATGTAAAAACTAATTTTTGACAAGAAGAATAATATTAGAAATCTAAGTTAATTTTACTTTGTTATATGATGTAAATGATATATTAATTTTAGTTCAATAACCATAAAGAGATAAGAATGTAGTATAATAAAATAAGGAGAGTAAAGAGAAGATTGTAAACAAAGATTTACAGTAGATTGGCAAATACGACCTGTGTCTACTCTCTTAGTTTTGCTTTACACCAAGGTTGACTATCTCTTTATTGTTACAAGTCAAGTGTTACAAGTCAAATAAAACCCAATATACCTCCTTCTTATACAGTAAAGGATAACCTTACAATCTCTTCTTTTTTATAAGTGAAGTAAAATGCAACAATCTTTCCCTCCTAAGGTGAAGATTAACTCAAAATGAAAATAACAATAATTTTTTATGTGTTTCTCTCATAAGAATAGATAGTATAATAAATTTATGGATTAATTTTCTCTCACAAGATTAATGTATAAGCTTTTCTTCTAAAACTACAATAAAAATAATCATCCCTTGCTCTCATAAATGAGTCTTCTATTTAAACTAATGACAATGGTTAATACTTATGTCTAATGGTTCTCTTCAATGTATTTAATATATGTATTAAATTCTCGCAAAAGTTACCATTACAGTGAAAAGTCCAAAATATGTCGATACTTTCACTGTATGTGTTAATACTTTTGTTAATTTTACAATCTCATATTGACCTGATTTCTTTTCGTATTGACCTTTGGATAACATTGATCTTGTAATTTTCTAGTCTAAGTTGTAATTTTCTTCCAACTCTTAGGAATTATAAGCGTATCAATATTAAAGTCCTCAGACATAAATGTGTCGATATTTTTTACTAAAGTGTTGATCTAGCCTAACTTGTAATTTATTTACAACTGTCAAAAGCTCCTTGTATATCAACCTTTAAGTACTCTGTCTTGAATGTACCAATAAAATGTCGATATAGAACTCTTTGCATATTGATATGTCAATACTTTTTTTGAAAGTGTTAATCTAGTCTACTACATAATTTCTTTGTAACTTTTTGAAATTCCTTGCATGTTGTTGTGTTGATACTTTCTTTAGTGAATGTTGATACTTTAGTTGTTGATCTCCTAAACCTTATGTATAGATTCTATTTGCTTAAAATTATATTTTCTCATGAGAACCATTAGTATAACACTTTATTCTTAAAATTAAAATCATTCAATCATGTTTTAATTAAAATTAATATAAACACATCAAAAATAGATGAATCACTTTCTTCCTTACAAACTCAATCAAGACCCATAATTCATTGTCAATTTATCCATATATACCATCATGAAAATTGATTTCTTCTTTACAAAATTAATTAGCACATATAAGTCATTAGTCAAAAACATATCAATTCATCAATCAACATAGATAAGTTATTGTTAAAGACATATTTACTTATTAATCTCTCTGTATAAACTATCATCAAAAACATTTATATTTATCAATCTCTATGTACTAGTCATCATTAAAAATATATTTATCATCATTAAGAATTATAACATATTATTAGATGTTAATTATAGTAATTGAACTTATAGATAATCTTTTAGAAAAAATTTAAAATCAACTCATAATTAATTTACATTGAACTTATTAGTTACACCAACAACTTTATGTACTAAAAAAAAAAAAAAAAAAAATTCATAGAAGGATAGACAATATAGATATAGATATATAGATTATAGATATATAGATATATATATAATTTAATATAAGTTACATTTTTTTTTGTTGAAAATATAGATTATTTACAAACTTATTTGCACAATTCAAGGACCAAACTTAAATTAAATGTTTATTTAGAAAATTCTTATGAAATTTGAATTTTGCAAAATGGTCATAAGTCAACTCTTTTGCTTAATTATTAAATTCTTTCAATTTAAGAGACAAATATTTTTAAAAAAATCAAGCTTTTCTCCCCTTTCAAGTTCGTTCATATTGCTTCGTTTTGCTTAGTATTATAGATTGTAAAAGGTTTAAGGTTTTAGATCTCATTTTCGTCGATTTAAAAGCTTTGGAATATATATATCTCTTATCCTAAGCTAATTTATCAATTGTTGGAAAACTTTCAAAATTTTATGTATACTTGATGATTACAAATATTTTGCATAGTATTTAACTTAATAATCCGTTAATTTTGATGAACGCTTATTATTTTGTAAATACATATAAAATTACTTGGAGAACATGACTAAAAATTTGACAGTGACCCACATTGATAGAGATACAATCAAAAAGTAAGATTCATCCTGGTTGAAGAATATGACTCAATTGTTATTATTTGTAACCTAAAATTTAAATATTTTATTGGACACTTGTTATTTTGTAAATAGGTATAAAAATATTTAAAAAATACAACTTAAAAATTAAAGAATGACCCATATTATTAGATAATAAAATGAAAGAATATAATTTTCTATGCTTGAAGAATGTGACTATTTTCATTATTTGTAACTCATAATTTGGATATTTTAACAAATCTTTGTTATTTTATAAATATGTATAAAAATATTTAGAGAATATGATTAAAAAATTAAAAAATGATCTATGTTGTTAAAAATTACAGTTGCAATGCAAAATTTTTCATTATTAGAGAATATAACTCAATTGTCATTATTTGTTATTTATATCTTAAATATTTTAATAAATACTTATTATTTTATAAATATTTATAAAATATTTAAAGAAGACGATCGAAGAATTAATTTCTTTATATTGGGCTTTTAAGCACTGGCACGACTCAAATTTAAAAGTATTGATGTTTATTGTCTTTTGGAGAGGATGTAGAAGAAGATGGTTATGTGTTTTATTAATTTACATTTTATTTTTAAATTAAAATAATATATTTTCTTAGTTAAGAAAAAAGGCAGACAATCACAACTGTATAATTTTAAATTTATTTCTTCTATATTATATTTTTTTTCGAAATCCAAACGTGGACCTTGTGGAAAACAAATTTCTTTAAAGTATTTTATTTTTTATTAAATATTGTTTTTCAGCAATTTTCCAGACAGTAAAATTTATTCCCATCTGTTGCTGTAACACATGAGAAGCGAGTTTTTTTCACCCTTGTCACACCAGTTAAAACCACTCATGGTATTCCAGAACCGTCAATGAGAAAAGAAAGCAGCGATAAGAAAAGGAAAAGAAACCGCGAGCAAATTGGAGAGCAAATTCTCGGAAAGTCGGCTTCTTTAATTGTCAAATAAAAGTGCAAGACTCAAAAAGGGTGAGTCCACACCTACTCTTATGTTAGTACGACGAAATACACACCTTCAACTCTATATATGCAGGACACAATTTTAATGCGAATCACGTACTTCTAAACCAATATCAATCCCATAAAGAATACCATATTTTTCTGTTCTGGAGAAATCAAAGGAAACACTAATGGCGCAAATAACAGAGCAAGAATACCCAAAGAAAGCCTTGGGATGGGCAGCCAGAGACACTTCGGGTGTTCTATCTCCCTTTCAATTCTTTAGAAGGTAGGTTGATTCTGTCTCCCAATCCCTATAGAAATCTTTTTTAAGCAGCATAATATGGGGTTCTAGTTTCAATAGTACTACACAGAAGATTATGCGTAATTTGTTCTCTTCTCTCTCTCGTTATTTTCCAGAGATCAAGGAGATTGATGAATCATGGATGGTGTTTTTAATGTTGTTAATTGTTATTGCAGGGCAACGGGAGAGAAAGACGTGACACTTAAAGTTCTGTACTGTGGAATATGCCATTCAGACCTTCATATGGTTAAAAATGAATGGGGAACTTCTACTTACCCTATCGTACCTGGGTATGTTTTTCTTTTCATCGATCAAATCAAATTTGTAATATTTTATGATATTAAGATTGTTTTCTTTCAGTTTTCAGAACAGGCTGCAAATTGGAAGTCGCAAAATAAAAACAATTGATTCTGTTGGTTTTGGTAATATGATTTCTTTTTGAGTCAACAATCGGAGATTTTTGGTTGGCATAAAAAATATGAAACCAATTGTGTTCACTGTGGAGTACGAGTACACATGTTGAAAGCCATACAGGTCTTAATATTTCGCGATGCCCGTATAATAATAAAAAATTTCAGCACCGTAGTAGGAAAGAATAAGAAAGATTTGAAAGAATTTTGTTTTCGCCAGACTAATATTGATATCGTCGGCTAAAAAGTAAATAGGCAAAGTGAATACCAGCCTAATCATACTGTAATTTAAAGTCTACTTGCCTTGATTTGGCTGCTGCAGTCCAAGTCAACCCACTGACCTACTTTAAAAATAAGTGGTACTGGTTTGCTCGTCGGTTTTCTAGTCCCGTGAATTCACTTCTCCTACCTAGCGACATTTTTCTTTTAGATTGATGTCTGTTTGAGCTTCTGTGTATCCGACTTTCTAATTGGCCAATCAAGCAGGCTACTATCCTAGTGTTTGGAAAGAATTATTCCAAAATATTTTAATGATATGAACAAAACTATTCCATTTTCTTACAGCAATTGAATTGGAACTGTGGACAATGCAGGCATGAAATTGTGGGTGTCGTTACAGAGGTTGGGAGCAAAGTGGAGAAATTTAAAGTTGGTGATAGAGTTGGAGTAGGTTGCATGGCCGGATCATGCCGCTCTTGTGATGACTGTTCAAACAATCTGGAGAATTATTGCCCAAAAATGATATTTACCTATAGCACCACCTACTACGATGGAACCACCACATATGGAGGCTACTCTGATATTATGGTAACCGATGAGCACTTTGTGGTCCGTATTCCAGATGGCATACCGCTTGACGCCAGTGCCCCTCTCCTGTGTGCTGGGATTACAGTTTATAGTCCGTTGAGATTCTATGGACTTGATAAACCTGGTATTCATTTGGGTGTGGTTGGGTTGGGTGGTTTAGGCCATGTTACAGTCAAGTTTGCAAAAGCCATGGGTGTTAAAGTGACCGTGATCAGTACTTCTGCTAGCAAGAAGAAGGAAGCCATCGAACATCTTGATGCTGACACTTTTCTAGTCAGTCATAACCAGGATGAGATGCAGGTATTTTCTGCCACAGCCTTAAGCAAAGATCTCGTGACATTTTCTTTGATAAATTTTCTTTGATAACTCTTGCTACTTACTGCCTGTCACTTTTACCTGTCTAATTCATATTTTTTATTACCTATGTTGTCTTAGGCTGCCATGAGCACAATGGATGGTATAATTGATACTGTATCTGCACCACACTCTCTTCTGCCATACATTTCACTGCTGAAGACAAGTGGAAAGCTTGTTCTTGTTGGTGCCCCGGAGAAGCCGCTAGAGCTACCAATTTTCCCTCTCATCATGGGTGAGCACAGGATTTTAAATCCTTTTGTCAAGTAAAGTTTTACCATTAAATTCTTAATTATTTCATTTTGCATTTAACCAACTGTTGTTTCAATTATTCCAGGGAGAAAGATAGTAGCCGGTAGTTGCATTGGAGGGATGCGGGAGACTCAAGAAATGCTGGATTTTGCATCCAAACACAATATAACAGCAGACATTGAAGTTATACAAATCGACTATGTGAACACAGCAATGGAGCGCCTTGTTAAAGGAGATGTTAGATATCGTTTTGTCATCGACGTCGGAAACACACTGAAGTCCATCTATTGAATTTTCCCCAGTTCTAAGATTTTGTTTCACTTTCTTGTGGTTTCTAGAGATTGTATCGTTAGAAATTAATAAATAAACTACCGAAATGATTGATGACTTGGAAAACAGAGCATATTGTGTTTGGCTTTTCTCTTGTAGTGATTCTCACCTTGCCAAACAAATTGAAAATGCAAGTAAACAATAATCCATTTATTTTATTAATGTATTTTAAATCAGTATATTATATGTAATTTTATCAAATTTTAATAAGTCAACAATTACTTTTTCTTACTAATTATTATCATATGTGATCAAGCATAAAAATTGTTTTACTAGTTAATGAGCACGAGTATCAATATATACTTTTAAAGTTATTAATTTAAAATTTATTATTATTATTATGATAGTCAAATTTTATCATGTACAAATCAAATATTTTATTAAAATTAGAGAGTTTATGGATGTCTCAATAAATAAACAAGAGTTTGTGGATGTCTCAATAAAGAAATATTTTATTAACGACAAATGATAGGTAGATGCATATGAAAGGAAGTCCACGCCCAATATGTTCATGGCTTCCAGTCAGTTAGGTGATGACCGCAATATACACACAAGAAGATTTCGGAGAAAGTGTCATACAAATGGTGAGAAAATTGGTCATTTTCTAAGTTGGGTTTGTTCAAACTTTAAATTGAATTTTGACCATTGTTTAGCAAGATCCTTTTTTTTTAGCAAGTCAAATTGTCAAGATAATATTTTTAACAATAATAATAATAAAACGTCGTTGTCATAATGTCATTCAGTAAGTGAAATTGTTAGGATAATTTGCTAAATTTAAGTTGATTAATCAAGAAGTTATTAAATTTCATAATTTTCAGAAAAAATATTGATATGAAAGAAATAGAGAATTCCTCTTCAAGATTTGAACTAATTCCTCTTACTTTTTAAAAAATATCCCACAATTTTCATAACATTATACATATACAAAAGGGTGGAGTAATTTTTTTTTACCCCCTAAAGATTTTTTTTGAAAAAAATATTAAAAAATAGTTATGGCTTTTTCCTTGAGAGTTCAACGAGATGATTTTTGTTAGTTATAGTACTAGTTTAGTTTTTATTATTTAGTTTTTTATTATTTTATTTATTTATTTATTTTCTATGTGAAGATTATATATACAATTTCTTGTATTATGATTAAACACATTAATATCATTGATACTAAGAAACTCTAGTCTCCTTCTTTTCTCTTTTTCTCTCTTTGTTTATATTAACAATTTTGTAGTAGTTTAAATGAGTTGCCCTTTTTTCCCCTAAATCTAGGGTTTAACTTTAATCAAAATAATTCTTTTTTTTTTTTTTCATTTTCAATTGTTAATCCAATCAGTTTCGATTGGTATTTTGGTTTAATTTTTAATTTGTAAGAACAGAATCAGAAAAATAAATAGTGAGGAGGTTCTATTGTATTTTGATGGAATACTTTTCAAAACATAAATTTATTATTATTATTATTATTATACTCAAATTTCATCATGCACAAACTAAATATTTTGATGAAAGTAGAGAGTTTAGGGATGTCTCGATAAATAAATATTTTTGATTAACGACAAATGATAGGTAGATGAATATGAAAGGAAAGCCGCACCCAATTTATTCATGGCTTTCACTCATGGTAGGTGATGACTGCATTATACACACTAGAAGATTGCGGAGAAAGTGACCCACAAATTGTGAGAAAATTGGTCATTTTCAAAGTTCGGTTTGGGTCAAACTTTAAATTGAATGTCAACAACTCAAATTGTTAAGATAATTTCTTCTTTATATTTTGTTTTATTTTATGCCGATCAACTTATCTATTGAATTACTTGTTTTTAATAGTAATACTACATGTACCTATATTGAAATGTACAATTTATATCCTATCTGATTTGGCATTCATACAAAAATCTTTGTCAATATAAAGTAAATAAATTTAATTATTATATTATTATTTAATAAAATAAAATTTTAATTCTCATAATTTATTTTTTTTATTTTATTAATTAAGTAATAATAGAAATTTTAAATTATATTCCAACCTTTAAATCTGACGCTAGCTATTGACTGAGTTGCCATATTAATTAGATCCAAAAATTGAGATATAATTTGCGATCTTTAACCATATCTCACTAATTTGATCAATTTTTCATCAAAATAAATAATAAAAATAAATTCAAATATACAATTAAAATTGTAATAAGATGTTAAATTATTATTAATCTTAAACTTCATCTATAAACTTGGGTCCGATTGGCTAAAGGTCTGGATTTTAGTTTATTAGATAATAACTATTATATCCCTATATTTAGTATAATTTATTTTCTTAAAAGTATTTATGTAATATTTAAAAATTAGTCTAAAATTTAAAATTTTTTAAAACGATATTTAAAGAAATAATATGTGCAAATCACTAAAATAAATTCAAATACGAAAGTAAAATTAAAATGAAGTTTTCCTTGACTTCATCTATAAGCTCATATAAGAGCCCAGAAATACGACTAACCAGGCTATAACTGATGGACTGAAATGTCGGGCCCAGGTCAGTCTGATCTGGAACCAGGCTTTTCGGCCATCCTTAATTGGAGATACATTGAATTCTTAAGTCTAAGTCTTACCTCTTAATTTCGGTTCCTACAGCAATTGAAACTATGAATGTGGAGTGATGGAGCATCCAAATTTTATGATTATGTGTCTTTTGTGCTTAACATAATTCAATAGATTGCTGAATAGATCAGAAATGAATGAATCAAATTTTCAAGTGGTAGAAAAACGTTGACTGTTTTTACTGAAAAATATTGTTTGCAAGCTTTTTATCCAGAATTACTAGGGTATTGTTTATTGACTTTCAAAGCATAGTGGGTAAACTTTGGTAAATATTTATTTTAAGTAAAAATTATTATTTTTATAAATTAGTTTTAACTATTAATTAACTTTTAAAAGACCATTTTAAACTGTTTAAAAAATTATTTTTTAAAAAATTGTGAATTGGATCGTTGGCATGAGATTTTGGTGCACGGGCATACAAAGTCACTCTTTGTATTTAGAATACATACAATGTTGTAGTAATGGACTAAAACGATATGTCCAATAATTGGAAAAAGCCCAATATATTGGACCTTTGGTGCTCAAATTCAGATTGTACTGACTAAAGTTGGGCCAAGCTTTCAACACATTGCATGATATTCATTGTACTTGCTTATTTTTTGGTGTAACGTCTCATGCATCGACTCTCAAGTGCAACTTTAAACAGACTTAAAAATTTTCATATACACGACAGCAAAATATTTACATGACGAGCAGAATAGATTTGATTGTATATATGATCATTTTCCCTTCCTTACATGATTCATCTATTAAGGGATATGTTACTTTTGTTATAGATGCGACAACTGTTATGATTAGAAAATGATTTTGTTAGTAATTAGAATAATAGGAAATGGTTAATTACTGGACAAGTCTTCAACGTGAAACGAACCTGTTAGGAAAACTATCAGAAAAGCATTCAGCAGACCTCCAGTTATAGTACACAAACAGAGAGAAAGAGAGAGAAAGAGAGGCTGATTCTGATCAGCTGCAGATAGCTCATAGCATGCTAACCGTACTCTTCTGCCTTTCCCTATTGGGCTGCTTCTGGTTTTACCTTTAATCGAGAGAGGATTCTTTCTGGGAAGCATCAGAAAAAAATAAAATAAAATAAAATCGTTGATTTGTTCTAATTGTAAAATAATAATTTAATTGACAGTGAAATTTATCTGATGTTAAAATCAGACTTGATAGCGATATAACAGTTAACGAACCTGGGCATTTGGTCTAGAGCAGTGGTAGTTCACAGCTAGTTCGGGTTAATTATTTTTGTCTTTAGTGCTGAATTACCTGGCCTCGTTTAAAGTAATTAAAGAACAAGAGATTAATTACCCCAGTGAAAGTAAGTAATGTAATCATAGGAATTTGTTAGTCCGTTTCTACATCCAATGAAATAAGAAAATAAATAAATAAAAAAAAAAATTGAAAGAAATTTTAACATCCCAATAATAGCCATACGATTTTATTTTATTATTAATAAATTCATTTATTATTTAATATGAATTTGAGTCGAATTTTAACTCAAAAGTTAACTCATAAAGGTAAGTTCGTCTCTCTCATATAAAATTTAAAGAGTGTCTCCCACAAGTCGAAGTAAGGTACATTACATACTCTAACTTCTTTATTCATTTTTTATTTTTGAAATTCACGAGTTATACTTTAACATTTTCTTAATTTTGAAATTCATAAGTCTTTCAAAAGATTGACTTTTGCAAGAACAAATGCCTATGAAACTTCTTTTACTTTTCACCCAAATTTGCTCAACATAATAGCTAAGCAATTTTGCTCTCTTAGCAAGTTGGCAAGTTGTTAACTTTACAATAATCTTCTTTTCTTTAACTAGAATTGGCAAAGCCATGTCAAAAATTCATATTCTACCTTGACCCTTGAGACCATTTCAATCTTTATCCTATCAACATTCTTAGCTCCTAAGATCCTTTACAATTGCATCATCATCCTATTCATTACCCCCATTCAAATTTATAATTACTATTATTAATTGTTGCGTCACTTGTATTGGACTAGGGGACAGGATCATCTGTCCGGTTACACTAGATCGTTATCAACGTTCATAGTTTCAAGATTACATTCCTCAATTATCGAACTATGGGAAGGGATCTCTGTATGCCTCTCCACAATTATTTTCGATAATCCTATTGCCACTAACCACGTTTAATGTGCCATCTGTCTTGTTAGGCAAGCTCCATTCTATCAAAACGTTAGTATTGAGTTTGAATGGCTATCCTAAGGACCTGCACTTTATGATCATCATCGCTAGAAGTGGCTACTACTTGCATCATCTTCTACTATCAAGCCAAGACTCAAAGACATAATCAAACACAAAGTCTGAGGTATAACAATGGGGAAAGGAAGATGCCACACTTAGAAAAAGATTTTGAGTGATAAGTCGAGTTTTGAATGTCACAAAATTAAATAATCTTAATAAGTTTTATTAAGTTCTTTAAAGAGTAAGAGAGAAACTCTCAAAATATCAATACAACGTAAAAAAATTACGAAAAATTCTAGAAAAATGTGTCCATTTATAGTAATAAGTAGTTTACAACTAACAAAATCCAAAATTAAAAAGATAGAATTTGTGATAGTGCTACAACGATAAACAAAACTCGTTACAGTATGAATTTTTGGAAAATTCACTGCAACGACAACAAGAAAACTCACTGCAGCGAGAGGCTCTACTGTAGTAGGGCAGTATCAGTCTTTTTTGCTACGGCGATAAGAGAAAGATCGCTACAGTGAAACCTCGCTGCAATGGTATGGCAAAAATCGTTATACCAAAATGCCCTTCACTACAATTTGGCTTGCAATAGGATCACTAAGTTTTAGGCCTCTTCCTCCAAGCCAAAGGTAGCTAGCTGGTTGCACATCAATTCCGTTCCTTGTTATTTGTATCAATCAGTTCAAAATTTCGTCCATTGTCTTGTCTCTCACTCTCGTAATTGGTCCTCTGTTGATGTGAAAAGGATTGCTTGGAGTTTTCAGGTTGTCAGCTTGATTCCAATCAATCATACAAGGATATGACAAGGCTTTGATACCAACTGACAAAGTGGAAGCAGAGAGTAAGCTCTCAAATTCATGCAAAATAATCCCATAAGAGAAGTCCGAATTTTATTGATAAAGAGGGTCATATATTACATTACAATGATTACCTGTTTATAGTAGGTTATATAAACTTAGTTCTCTGGTAAAATTATTCCCCAAGTTAACAAAAACATGATGAATAAATACCAATTTATTAAGAAAATAAAAATTAAAAACATATTGAGCAACACTTTAAATGAATTTATAAAAGTAAAAATTGTTAATAATAATTTTTAAATTTGGTGGTTCTCATCTTCTCGCCATGAGAAAGAGGGTTTAAGTTCTCTTAGTTGTTGATGAGGGAAGAATTTTTGGTTAAAAAGAGAGTAGACATGGCCATTCGTGGCCTAGAAAATTCGAGTAAAGGCTATTATTGTAGAAATTTGACATAATGTGGACAACTGGACTAAAATTACAAGATGTCTTTTTAAATAAATTTTTTGATATTAAATTGATGACAAATGTTGAAGTTCAAATATAATGTCGAATAGAATTCTCTGAATTAATAAAGCGATAAAAAGTAATGTGATAATTTATCAACAAAAGATCTAACCAAATGGTTTTATATATATTTTGGCCAAAGGTTAAGAGAATTAAAAGAATTATTTTTCATAATAGTAGAAAGAAAAAAACAAGGCAAATATTGTAGGAAGTTACTAGAAGTTATGTCTGAATTGGTATGGTTGTTAGCGTAAAGAAAGGCAATGAACATAGAAGATGTAAGAAGTTAGTGGGTTAGATGGATGCCCGTGAGATTGTAACGTTTCTTAAGAGAGACAAATAGAGTTAAGTGTTTTGTTTGTGACGATGTGCTGGTTTCTGGTTTGCTCTCACGGGAATTCACACGCCTTTCTCAATCACGTGTTCCTTTCTCTCCCTCTCGCATTCATATTCATACTCTATTCTCCTAGAGAGAGATATCAAGTTTCTAATTGACTTAGCAAGCTGTTTTCTTCATATCAACTAAACTGTAACTACAACTAGTTATTAGACAGATGGCCCTTCCTTCCACGTTGCTTCTATTCCTTACATTACCTTACAAATCTCACTTTTCACTGGAATTTTATATATATAGGCACTTCTTTTAGGGTTAATTACCCTTTTTTCCTATTTTTTATTCAATATTATATTCAGATATCTTATTTTTTAAGATTATCTAATATCTTTTGCGATGAGAAATTTTATTTGGTTAATTTTACGATGTCAAGGAGTGTTAGACTTATGAAAAAATTAGGGGCATCGAAATATTATAGCAAAAATCAAGAGGGAAATGGTCATTTACCCTTTCCTTCTCTTATATATAAGATCGAACAATTTATCAATTAATTATCATGGTGATTAAATTGAACGGGTATAAATTAACCAACTTCTATTAATTTGGTTAATCCCAAAAGGTCATGAAATGATTAAATACGCAACACAAATACAAAGATACCACAGTTAATAAATTATTTCTCATTGCAGTGGTGACTAATGGCCATGAGCACAGTTTCCAGCTCAAAGTTAAAATGCCACATACTTTGATTTCTACATGCATTTTGTGGATGAAATGAGCTCAGGAAAATAAATGGTAAAATCTATCTTTTTAGCTGTCTCTCTGTTTCCCATGCAAATCTCAGAGTAAACTATATCTCCTGGTTCCCATAACAAAAAGGGTTTCAGGACGTATCCAAGCAACATCAAGACAATCAAGCCAAAGATATCATATCTCCACCATCTATTGAGATCTTCTGTTGAGGAGCTGGTGAGAAGGGTATCTTTGCAGTTTACATTGTCTACAGAATTGTACTTTCATCTGCTTCCCTGACTGAAATTAAACCAGATAAAGGTCAAGGAATGGCTTCTTTGATCTGATATGTATGGGTCTCTCTTCATACTGGACTTTGTCCTTAATTTGAGGCAGTTCAGCAGTGGTAGTTCATTATTAATATATAATACGTGCCAAAAGTTTCATTAATTCCATTTACACCAGAAAAAGAAAAAGAAAAGAAAAGAAAAGAAGAAAAAGGAAAGAAAATCCACCAGTAACTGAGTCTCTTTCTAAGGACAAATCGAGACCCAAATAATTAAAGTTCACTTGTTGCTATGTTAGTTTTACTTATAAGAGGAGAAGCAACACATTATATATTCAGCACGAGGAGTGTCCCATATAATACTCAATAAAAAGTTTTATCCTAAAAGCTACGCTAATTACTACCCTAAATCATGGAGGGATCATAAAGACAAAAGATATTAATTAGAGAGAAGAAAGGAATGCTGCACGCGTTGGTTAATATTGGGGGAATGTAAAAGTAAGATTGGGTTAAAAGGGACATTACATGAGAAAGAATAGACAAGGGCTGATGTGTATGCAGACACAGTCCCACTGCCGCTTTCACTGTTGCTGTGCTTCAGCCATCTCGCTGACTCTATTCCTGTTTACTCTTAACTACGCTGCTATTGCTACTGTTACTGGTCCTGCTACTGTTATTGTTGTCATTGATGCGCTCTGATCTTTTACTTGTAGTCTAAATTGTATCGTATCACATATCTAACACAATATGTAAATCAATCTTATATGCTTTTTCAAGTTGTCATCAGATTTTCAAAGATTTTTGAAGTACTTTTTACTATAATAAACAATAATACAATTATATATTATATAAAATCTAATAGATCATAACCATTTTTTCCCTATACATTGCTAAACTGATAATTAGATATTTTCTCGAATTAGTGAATTGGTAAACAAAGAATGAAAGGGTGCGGTAGTTGAATATACCGATCACAAATAGAGGCTTTATATCTTATCCATACAACATCTTCTAATTCTATTCGTGACACATCTTAAAAAGCTAGCATATATATTATACCAGAAATTTTCTGATTTCTAATCATAATTCTGTAGGAAATAGTTAAAAGCATGAACATTATATCTCACTTATATAGATGAACCTGTTTACTATAATAATATTTAATATTTGAAAAGCAATTAATTTATCAGAAACAAAAATGAGATAAAAGAAACTTAAATCTTATTATCAAATGCTAACATTAATTAATCTAAACTTTTTTCATTTTTATCCTATATATTTACACAGTTATTTTCAAATTCAAGACTTCTCTGTAAGTTATTAATCAAAAAATTAACGTAAAAGATAGACCATGATCATATACATATAAAGTGGTGTTGGAAAAATAAATTTTTGTAAAAACTTTTGTGTATAAATTGATATGTTATTATTAATTAATAAAAACACAAAATTAATATAATTATCAAAATAAATAATGTCAATCAAGGAGCACCTAATACAATTTTGCGCTTTTATTCTATAAATAAAAATTTGTATAAAATTTTTGTAATTCTAGTATTGTTTTAAAATTTTAGATGAGAAGAGAATTTTCATTAATACTCATTTTTCATAGTCAATTATAGTATCTCAAATATTTAGTTGTGAATCTCTTTATTCTTTCATATTATCTAATTTTCTTAATTTGTCTCCATTATCTCTCTCTTCCCCCTACATGTGTATATATTTGCCGATTCCATCTCTTTTGAATAATTTCTAGTGACATCCTCTCGCTCGCTCGTGTTAGCTTTATTTATTCCTTTAGATCTAGCCTGTAAACACTACTTATATAAATAATTTCTAAATTCGAAACCTCTCTTTGATGGATATCACAAGACCCCATCAACATTCCTGATCCCTCTCCTATTTCTCCACCCCATGCATGAAACTATTCAATTGAGTATCTTTGCCTCTGCAAAAGGAAACTGATCACAACTCCTCATTTTCTTATCTTTTTCACTTTCAGCCAGGTTCTCTCTCCTTCACTCTAAATAAAAAGAAAAAAATTATTTCAGGTTCTCTTTATCAATTTGATATCCAGAAAGCCATCAATGATGTCCTCTGATAATATTCCCGCAAAACCACCAGCTACCCAAGAAGAAAATCAAAACCCTGGCAACCGAAAAGCAGCCCCAACAAGGCCACAAGAGCAAGCCCTCAAGTGCCCCAGATGTGATTCACCCAATACAAAATTCTGCTACTACAACAACTACAGTCTTACGCAACCAAGGCATTTTTGTAAGACTTGTAGGAGGTACTGGACTAAAGGAGGAGCTTTGCGCAACGTTCCGATTGGAGGTGGTTGTCGCAAGAGTAAGAAGATAAAGTCATCTTCTGGACTTTCTACTGAATCGAAGGACTCCGGTTCAACTTCAGAGATCGGTGGTTTGAAGTTCTTTCATGGTCTCTCTCCGGCTATGGATTTTCAGCTTGGTGGATTATCATTTTCCCGGGTGAATCCTTCACCAAATGGTATCTGTAGCCAGTTTTCTTCATTTGGAGATAGCACCAGTCCTTGTTTAAGTCTTGATCCATCTGTTAGTTCTGGTAATAATTTGATGGGGTTTAATTATCCACTTTCTTCTGTTAATAATAGCTTCAGCGGTGCAATTCAAGGAATGAGTTCATTAAATGTCAACAGTAGTCTTGCATCTTCAATCGAGTCTTTGAGTTCTATCAACCAAGATTTGCATTGGAGATTGCAGCAACAAAGGCTGGCTGTGCTTTTTGGAGGAGAGAATCGAAAGGAAAGCAGTAATGTTTCTTCAGTTTATCAAGATAGCCAGACACAGAAACCGCAACCAATTTTGTTTCAAAATCTGGAGATTTCTAAACCAGAAGTTTGTGCGGTTGGAAATTCTAGAAGAGAGGGAATCAGTGGCGAACCTGCAACTGAGTGGTTCTTTGGGAATTCTTATGCACCGATGACTGCCGCAACACCTACAAACAGCGGCGGCCACGGCAATGATAACACAAACAACTGGAATAGTGTTCAAGCATGGGGTGATTTGCCTCGATACAATGCTTTACCCTAGATATGGATAGAGTCAATATCAAGAGGTAGAAGTGAACAAATAGAGGAACTATATATGCTAATATTGTGCAAACCCATTTAGGAATATGTTGTTCTTGTTTAATTGCCTACTGCAGATCAACATGTATAAGTTGGGAGGAAACGATCTGATAGTGCTTTATGTTTAATTTGCTAAGATGTCGACGTTGTCTTTGCTATTGTTATGTTGCGTATGCTGCCTGTTATATATATC
>JAWDEX010000020.1:5087756-5100331 GCA_035221805.1 Trichilia hirta
TTTTACTGATAAATACTTACAAGGAGTTGATATAGATAGTTATAAGAAAATCTAGGGTTAAGTATATGAAATTGCTATAAGTACAAAAGAGTGTATAAAATTAGTATTAGTTAGGGTAGAGAATAGTACCAAGTTGGACATATATCAACTGAGGAATGAAGAAATGAAGGAGGAGACTTTCTAAGTTAGATAAAAGTAAAAGACAAGAGAGTATATGAGTTTGAACTAAGAGAAAGTAGAAAAGAAATGAATTTTGAGCAAAAGTAACATATAAGCAATAGCTATATGAGAATCTAAGGATCTTTCACTACAGCCAAGATTTGAGGATGAATCATTTTATAAGGAGGGGAGAATGTAATATCCCAAATTTTAACTAGGGGTATTTTTATCTTTTTCAAAAATGTATGGTTATGATTTTCATGGAATTTTTTTTTATTTTTATAATTTAGTACATGTTAAATATGATCCTAAGTGTCAAATATATCAATAAAACCATGAGTTATATTTTATTATAAAGAAAAAAAACGATAAGGGTGTGACCGGTCAAACAGATCATAAAGTAAGCTTAATCGGTTAAACAGGTCATTTCTTTGTCCATTTTAAAGCAAGCTTATCTAAATTAGTCCTTATCTTTCTTTCATATTCTCCAAGATACTAAAAGCTTTCGATATCTAGAAATAGAGAAATCAAGGATTGAATCTTAGAGTTTTAGGTTTGAACTTAATGGAAGTTCAAAAATTAGTGCATCAAGTGTAAACCCAAGGTAATTATGCTCACTTCTATACTTCTATGTGATTTGTTTTCATGGAATATGATATAGGGTGGTTGTTCTAATGATTAATTAAAAAGAATGATTGATGAGTTGGAAATACGTGATTAGAGCTTGATTAGTTCATATTGATCAAATCTGTCCAAAAAATCTCATGTGAACAGTGTATACTTTATGAGCCCTATTTCGAGTTTTATAATTCCAATTGATGAATAGTTTTTTTTTCTTTAATGAAACTAGACATATATATCTAGATTATGTATGAAAATTAGCTTTAGTCTTACTAGTGTGCATTTAAGATAGTGATTACAATACGACAGTGGCACTAGGTAGTATATCACTAAATAGCAGGTGATATTTTAAGTATAATTTGGCTTATGTTTTAAATTATCTCATAAATCAAGTATCATTAGAAATTAGATTTAATAAGCTTTCTAACGATATATCATATGAGCAAATCTAATACACAGAGGTTGAGATATAGGTGTTATAATATTGCTCATTATTTTGATAAAGCTATTATATTTTAATTATTGTAAATTTCACATGAGACACTCCACCAAATATGGATTAATTGAGATCTTGGATTAGTATATTTGTGAGTGGATCATTAAATATTTTTCTTTTCAGTATTTAGAGTTTTATGAAAAATTTTAAATTATTTACATGTGGGTGAATTCAACTACATTTTCTTTAAATTAGTTTAAAATTTATGTATATATATTTTTATGTTTTAAATGAAAAATAGATAAGATTTTAATTTTTTTATATTTTTGAAATCTATATTTACATGAATATATATAAATTCAAAATTTCTAAATATGTTGAGAAATTTTGAAAATATTTTACGTGTGATTATAGACAAATATATTTTAATTGCAATTTTAAAAGTTTTACTTATATATGTACATACGTATACAAGATTGAGGATGTTCTAATATGTTTATAAGTGAGTGCAAGCAAATATATATTCTTTATGCTTTAGATATTATGTTTATATATATATATGTGTGTGTGTGTGTGTGTGTGTGTGTATATATATAGAATGAGAAATGATAAGGGGTTGGCTTATTCTACACTGAAAATTAAGAAAGTCATTGTCATAGAAGATTAGGGTCTATCTCCTAGTATTAAGAATCCCTACTAGTTAACTTTATTTGTTAATAAAAAGGGATATCATTTTTGTAGTTACAATTATTTTGATGATATGCAAATTTAGGAACAATTATTCTTAATCTAAAATAAAAAGTTTTCCTGTTCTTGGTTTATTAAGTTTGAATTATAGGTTCAAAAACCTTTTCCTAATTGATTTTTGCAATGGTTCACATTTTGGGAATCTTTTGAAAATTTGTTACCTTGTGACTTAATTAAGTCTTTCAGGGAATTTGTAGAACTTAATAAGTTCACTAAAGATCCTGAAGGATCTTGTATACTTCACTACTCAGTGCCATGGATTATGAAGTAGGATTACAAGCTTAACTTTAATAAACTAGAAAGAAAGTTTTTTATCCTTATACTGTTAAGAGCCATCTTTATCAAATGGTGAGATAAAACTCTTATTGACTATTTGATTAACGAAAATTTTAAAAATATCAAATTATTCTTAGATGGATGGATAGAGATCGAGGTAGTTCCATTTCATCTCTGAAGCTTTTGATAAAGAATTTTGTAGATAGCTTTAAAGCTAAGGGTGTTGGTCTATAGGACCTAACTAGCGAGCAGGAACTCTTAAAACGAGATTCACATGTAAAACACAAAGGAAAAGCCTTTGCATCCAGCTCTAAAGTAAAAAATAGATGGGACAGGAAGGCATCATCTGATTCTAACTCTGGCTCCAATGCTGAAGATAATGTTTTGGTAGGTTGTGGCCAAATTGATTGATGAATTAAGTTATGATGCCAGAATAAGATTATGAGTGTTATTTTCGTAAACAGTGACATAAGTTTAGAATTATTAAAGTATCTTTTGTTAGTTCAATACTATTTGGACATTTTTTTTTTTTTTTTTAAATAAGAGTGTTGAGTTGAGTTTGAGTGAGTGCAAAAGCTTTGTAATAAACTCCTAGTGTTTTTAAATGTGCTATCGAGTATTAAAAAATGTGCTTTTATTTTTGTATCCGAGGCTTACAAGTTTTCAGTGGACGAATCTTCAATCATATATATATTTTAAACTTTCAATAAATTTTTAGTTTACTTCTATCCATATTGTTTCTTGTTTTATATTTTATAAACCTATTTAGCTTTTATTCACATTCTGTTTTTGTTCGATTTATATCCTGATTACAATTTTATATCCTGGGTTAACAATTGGCATGTAAAATAAATAAAAATACTCTTGAATAAAAATAATTTTAATTGGATGATTTTTTTTTTTTTACATAACATAATGATATTTTTGAATAATAAAGACCTAATTTATAATAATAATAATAATTATTATTTAAAAAATAAAAACTAATGATTTTGATATAATATATTTTTTTTAAGTTTTATTATCATTACTAGAAATAAATGTCAATTAATTATTTATAAAACTCAAATATGTACGTGAATTTAACTAATTATGTGACAAAGAAATATTTGTCGAATCACCTCTGCATTCCTTTAAGAGTAAATTCAACAATTTAATACATTTAGGCGAGTACAGCAAGAATTTAACGGATAGGATATGGATGTTCATTAATAAATACTACGGTCCTAAATTTTCAAACAATAAGGGGTGTATACGAAATTTACCAAAATATTTTATAATTATTTCAAAAAAATAAAATTCCGTTCTGCTACTGCTACTACTGTTATTGGACTAATCAGCCGGTAGCACTAGCCAAGAATAACCGCATAACAGGTGATCTCTTCCCCTTTTTGATTCAGGGGACACTCTAAATGCCACAACTGCCAATTAACTCGCCGTGTTTATTACAAAGGTAAAGTTACTCTCGCATGCCACTCGCATCCTATGCGCGTAAATATACTACCCTTTGCTAACAATTGATTAAAAGCAATAATTGATCAAATCAAGAGAATTGTTAGCTCATTTTGGCTTGCCATAAAAATTAGTTTATTCAATTTTGATTTAGAATAGAAAAATTAAGTTGTAAAATTACAAATGAAAAAAGTTTTTTACTATTCTATTAAAAGAAAGCTTAAACATGGAAATTAACTACAGTCAGCGAAAAGAAAATTTTTTATAATTAACAAATTACTATTTAATTTTAAATATGAATTGGGTCTTAGATTTGGTATTAGTTGGTCATGACTTATAGTTCAATAATTTATAAATCAAACGATTTGCTTATTGTTGAAATTATAGATGATTTATGTATTTTCTATTCAAAATATATTATTTATATTCTATTTCATAGGTTTCTTTTATCTATATTTTGGTATTTAATTTAGTTCATTTGTGTTAGTAGTTCATTTTTATGTTTATAAATACTATTTTTTTTATAAAATAAAAAAAATACATTCTTAATTGCATAAATTTATTTAATATTTTTAAATATTTTTTAATAATGAAAAATACTCTAGAGAAAAATAAAAAAAACAAAAATTAAATGGAATAATGATATCTTTAATATTTTCATTAAGATTTATGTTCATGAGGTATTATTGAACGACTATTTTGATAAGATCGATTGAAAAAATGTTATGATTAATTTTACTAAAATAATTGACAAAAATTGTAAACAAAAGCAATTGACAAATGAGCGAAACTCATTTAAGAAGAATTGACAAATTTAGATAAAATTAATTAGAAATGAAGCTAGTATAGATTGAGATCTTGTAAAGCAAAAAATTGATACTAGTAAAGATTGGTCGAATAATAAATTGAAGGTGCAGTTTCAACCTTTCATTTTATAATAGAATATAATACATTAGTAATTTAAAATAATCTTAAAAATATTAGACTAACTTTCAAAATTTAACCTTTTTTTTATGTTATTATAGGAGATTCTAAAAGGAATCAAATTTTATTCAAAAGGCTTGAAAAAAATTGAATAACTAAATATTTTGTAAGCTTATATAAATTTTAAATAAAGAACAATATTGTGTTATACTTCACGTTCAATAAATTTTTAAATATTATGTGGCTTTTATTAATTTTTATTCACGTGTCTTTTAATTTTTTAAGAATTTTATATTAAATATATTATATTAATAGTTTAAAGCATAATAATAATAATAATAATTTTATTTTATGTATCCTTTAAATATACTAATTTAATTTATAAGTAATAAATAATTTTAAAATATATTTTCAGTAATATTTTTAGTAATTTAAGAAGATTAAAGTACTTTTAAAATTATGTAAATAATCTATTATTTTAAAAGTATTTTTTAATTAACAACTAAATACTATTTTCTTTTTTAAAAATTCTACTAATAAAATTTTACTTTCAAAAGTCTTAATTGCTGTACTAAACGGACTCTAAGAGAAGACAGAAGGAAATGTTGGAAGCGCGTGGTCAGACTCATCTGAAAGTCTCCAAGTGAGGGTTCGACAGAATTAGGGGTTGTCCCTGTTAATCAAAACTAGGGGAGCGGCCAGATCCTTTCCTTTCCTCATCAAAATCTTCAAATTTCCCTCACTTTCTTCTTCGTTTTCCTCTGTCTTTCTCTACTATTTTATAAGGCAAGTCATTAATTCTCTTAATATAGTATTTATTTGTTTACTTTTTTCGCATTGTTTTGGTTAGTGCGTTTTTGGTATGCGCCACAGAGCTCTACATTTGCAAATAATTTTTAGAAAGAAAATATCATTTCTGTTTTTTATTATTAATATTTCATTCTAATGGTTGCCGTTTATAGCTTGATTCTGATCAAACTATGCTGCCGTTTTGTTACTAAATTTACTTGTGGCTAGGTCGTATCGAGTCATCGAGGATAAAAATTAGGGCCTTGCAAGTGTGGATTTTCACTGCTATTGCTTTACTTTTGAGTGTGATCATTCATCAGGTAAAACCTCTGTTTTACACATTCTCAATCTGTATTCTGACATGTTCTGCTCTATTATGTTAGCATATAGCTTGAAAATTGGATTTATGTTTTATCTTTTGTCTGTGATGATTGAAGACCTTAAAATTTTAAATTTTATTTGGGTTGCAAGGATAATAATTGATGAACTGAGGACAATTGATCCTACATATTTGTATTTATGTTCTCCTGGTGCACATGACATGTCAAAAATTGCAAGATATATGAAAGTTGGGACATTGAGTCTGTATATAATGTAGAATCCTGACGATTAAAACTATCACTGAATTGCTATATTTCATTCCCTTTTGATCAATTAAGCATTTAAACATCTGGCATTGTAATAATTCTTTGCCATGTGATTGTCTTATAAGAATTTCAGTGGCTTTGGCATAGACCAAACGATTCTCTTTCAGTAGAAAATTGGTAAAGTGTGTGACTTTGTATACTTGTGGTATTGTTTTGTTTCTATAGAATGCTTGTTGAATGGGCTGTGAATGTTTCTTTGAAATTATTTTCTTTGTAAAAGTAGTATTAGAATATCTTTTGTCATTCTGCTGCTTCAACATTTGCGAAAGAAGGGAAAGCGACCTTTTTTTTTTTTTTTTTTTTTTTTTTTTTCTGATGCTATAATCTATAAAGGAGGATATGCTTGAGAAGAGTAACCTGAAATATAAGCAATTACTGGCAACCTATGTGGATGTTTTTGAAAGCCACAATCTTGGAAGGCATATATGATGTATTAACAGGCTTTAAAAAGCACAAAAAGTGATTTTGATGTTGTCACAAATTTTTCTATTCCATAAGTTTGATCACAAAGAGAAAGCTTGTTATGATGCTGTATTTATAATGGAGGTTGTATTTGGATAAAAGGGAACTGAAACCTAAGAAACCACTGGGAACCTTAGTGTACTGTTTATTCGACCTAATTGTACCACGTAATCCTTTAAAAGGCATTTTGAGTGAGTTATTCAGCTCCATGCCTTTTTTCCTTTGAATTAGTATTAAGGTTCTTAAGTTAAATAACATCCAGAAAACTGCCAAATAAAATGCATCCCAGTCTGAAATATCAAAAGTATTGCCCCATCTTGGACCGTCGCAAGGAAAACTATAGCTGACATCCTTTTTATCTGGCATTGACTTGGAACCACGTGCATCCATCTCCCGTTTTAAGACAACATGCCCTTCTTTGCATTAAGGGTCTTTAATTAACTTGGTCCATTGATGCATGATCCAAGAGCAAGATGTACCAATAAGGTGTAAATTTTTGTGTTTCCAAGGAACATTGTTATGTAAATGGTTTTTGCTGTCACAGCTACAGTGATTCAATTTCAGTCCTCCATTTATGATGTCAGATGGGGTCAACTGGTAATATCATTTAGAGGAAAGACTTTTCCCTTTTTTTTTTTTTTCGCCTGTGAGAATTAAGAGTTTCAGATTATAGCTGGACACTTCATTGGCTCCCCTTATTTTGAAGTTGTTCCAGGCTTTATTAGTGTGTGGGGTAATATCTAATGAGCCTGCAGGTGTAGTGCCTAGAGAGAATAATTCTTGTGATGGAAAGAGGCCTGTTATTCTGAATAGATGGTTTCTTAGTTAAAAGGTGAGGCTGGTATTTTGCAAAATAAGAAAAATTTCCCTCACCTTGGATTTCAGAAGGGATATATCTTCCAGCATAAAAGGAGTTTACACTCTCTTTTCAATAGTTGTGGCTGTAGGGTGGGAGAATTTTTCAGGTGAGAAAAGAGGCTTTCAAGGTAAGCTTATCAAATAGAAAATGGTCTGATTGGAATCTGGAAACAAGAGCTAATTACTGGTAACCATTGGGAATCAGGAGATAGGATTTTAATTCTTTAATTGTGTACTATTGTAGTGAAATCTTCAGAAAATAAAGATCATTCCATTATGCTTTAAATTAATTCCTTAGAACTGGAACAATTATACGGAAACCTTTCTATACTTGAGTTTGATTTGAACATCAGTCCTATTTATTTCTTTTTTTCTCAACTTGCTGAAATCAAACCTGATTTTGCTCACGAAGTACTGAGAATATACATAGTATTTGGTAGAGTTTTGTTCAGTTTTTCTCCCTCTTTCCTCTGTTTATTTGTATACGCATTTCAAAAGTGAAAAATAGAAAATGTTGATTTTGCTGAATGATATGTGAGAATGTACTGTAATGAACTGTTATGCTACAGTAATGTTGAGGTGTTAAGGACAATTGTCTGAAGTGCACAAATATTGGATGTCCCATACCAACTTCGGAAGAAAACTTGTTGCTGATCTTCCACTTAGTGAAACAACTTTAGCAAATGCCTTCCATTGTGCATGCACCATGTTGTTATTTGTTCAGATATGATATTTGAAGTGGTTGATTGGTCTTATTTATTCTAACAAGACTATAAAACACAAATACAGATGGGGTATGTCTTGCGATTAACACTTATATTAGTAAAAATAACTAAGCTTCGGCAATGATATATCTGACTAAAAAGTTTAATGTTCATTATGTTTTTGAATTTATATTAATCTTGTTTGTAAAATAATATTATTATTATTATTTTTTTTTATTTTTAGGTGATTCTTTGTGCTTCTTGGTATTGGGAACTCAAATGCAGATGGAGCTTACAGGGCAGCCAAAGATGCTTCCTCCACCACCTGGAACGTTCCAAGATCGTGAAGATCTCATCAAACATGCTCGAGACTTTGGGGCGAATCAAGGATATGTGGTAACTATCAAAAAGTCCAGAAAGGATAGAAGAGTCATTCTTGGATGTGACAGAGGAGGTGTCTATCGTAATAGGCGTAAGATTGACGAAAGTAAGCGCAAAAGAAAAGCATGTTCCCGTCTTATAAATTGCCCCTTTGAAGCCATAGGTAAAAAGGAAGATGATGTGTGGGTTCTGACAATAAAAAATAGGGAACACAACCATGAACCTTTAAAAGACATATCAGAGCATCCTTATAGTCGTCGTTTTTCTGAGGAAGAGGTAAGACAAATCAAATTGATGACTGAAGCTGGTATAAAGCCACGTCAAGTGCTGAAAGCTCTCAAACAAACCAATCCTGAGCTGCAGTCAACACCAAGGCATTTGTACAACCTCAAAGCTAAAATTCGTCAGGGAAATATATCAGGTCAGACCCCTATAGATTTTTTCAAAATGACATAAATCATGCAGTGGCTAAGATTGGTAGTGTATGGTCAAAGTAAGGCACTAGTGTTTCTTGCCAGTTAACAAGTAACAATACCAGATGCTACCAGAAATGATCTTATATTACAATAATGGGAGATAAGCCATTTCTTGATAATATCTGCTATTATGGAGTTTGAAATTTCACATGGACTGAGCTAGTCAAACTTGCTTATGCTTGGTCTCAGAGTCATATGGTTTGGTACAACAAAACGCTGGCTGTAGCTCCATTGATATTGTTAGTTAACTATATGATTTATGCTAATCTTTGCTTCATAAGAGTTTCTGTAACTGTTTACTGTTATCAAGCAAGAATTTGGACTTTGAATTGTTAACTTAATGTGCATAAGGGTTGAGGTTCGGTAATATAATTTGATTTTTAACTTTTCCATGCTAAAAATTCTTTGTTGGCGCAGTTGTCTTTATTGCTCCTTTTGGGAGTAAAAAGTCTTGAAGTGTGTCAGCTTCAGTACCGAAAATTTTTCTTAATGACCAAATAAATCTTATCTTGTAGAGAAAAGTTTCAATTCCTGGAGACCTAACAGATCCATTCCTGTAAACACAAGTGTCACTTCCTATGGAGAATCACTAAAGCAAAACAACAATCGGGTAAGGTTTTATTTGGAGAAGAATGAATGATGGGAATTGCATTTCCTATAGAAAAGGTTTTCATTGTCCTGTATATAGTTTTTATTTCTATCTCTGTCCCTCAATATCTTTCTGTGTAGATGTATGTGTTGGTACATGTGCACATTTGTACATGTGTTCTCTATTGAAGATTTTGAGATCTATTACTTATGAATTCAAATATGCTTGAAGGTTTCCAATTCCATTGGAGGGAAATTTGTGTATTCGGAAGGATTTTCAACCATTGATGTAATAAATCCTGTAAGTGTATTAATTAAATTAATAAGATTTATTTTTTATATTTTAATTCTTGAAGCTTTCATATCAGTGTTTATTGGTGGCATAATTTTTTGATTAGGCAACACAAGAGGTTGTTTCTCAAGTTCCTCTAACCACATATGAGGAATTTAAAGATGCAGTTGATGCAGCCAAACGAGCTTTTCCTTCATGGAAAAATACTCCTATCTCTACTCGTCAACGTATCATGTTCAAGCTCCAGGAGCTTATCTGCAGGGACATTGTAAATACAATAATTTCTCTTTTGTAGTATGTTTTTATTTTGAATTTATTTTGATGTGCAAAGAGAAAAATTTTTCAGGACAAGCTTGCCATGAATATTACTGTAGAGCACGGCAAGACATTGAAGGGTGCTCGGGGTGATGTATTATATGGTTTAGGTACTCTTTGCCTATGGTTCTTATGCCTGCATTTTAAAAGGAGGTAATTCTAGGATCCTCCTTGTATCTAGATTGATTTCCTTTCTTCTTATTTGTCTTTGCAGAGGTGGTTGAACAGGCTTGTGTCATGGCAACTCTTCAAATGGGAGAGTTTGTTCCTAATGCATCTAATGGCATTGATACCTACTGCATTAGAGAACCAATTGGTGTTTGTGCTGGAATATGCCCTTTCAACTATCCGACCATGACTCCCTTGTGGGTATGTTAGCATAGATTCTGTCTTTGGCTTTTAGTTATTTTTCACTCTAGATGTTTCAATCAAGCTTTTGGCTTGCTGCAAGTTTGAACATTGAATGCTTGCTTTTTGACTCTGGAATTTGAATGCATATCTTAGTATATTCTGTTTTTCAGTCAAGAAGGTTTTCATTTTCATTTAATGGCAGAAGATTATGACTTATAGTGATTGTATTATTTTGCAGATGTTCCCAATTGCAGTTACATGTGGCAATACATTTATTCTTAAGCCATCTGAAAAAAATCCAGGTAACTTATTTAGCATTGTGATAATACATTTGGTTTGGTACCTTAATAAACTGAATGAAATATTGGGGAATAGTGACCTTTTTTGAGCCTAGTGATGCAATATGGATGTCTCTTTCATGGAATAGCTTAACACTTGTGTTTGAACGATTTTAGTTTCTAGAGTGTATATTTAGCTTGTTAAAAAGTTTGGTGGAAGTATGGCTAAACCAAGACCAATAGCACCACATGGCTTATGTGATTCTTTTTATGAACTGGAGTATACTAAGCCTTCGTGATGTACTTATTCAAGAATAATTTTGAAAATTGTGTCCTCATTTTAGTCGCGAATACTAACAAATATTTGTCTAATGAATGTGTTATTGACAAGAATTTCATTTGAGTTCTATCACTAGGCTGATGCGAAAGTTGTAACTTATTTGGCCGTTAAATTTTGGAATCAAACTAGTCTTTGCTAGACTTCATAAAAATGGAGAATTTAGATTAGTTGAATTTGCATTTGTATTAATAATAACCTGTAAATTTTGCATGGATACTGGATGCAGTTATCTGTCTTCTTGTCAACAGTTTACCCATGAAGACATTCCTTTACATCAATGCAGTTAATACTACCACCTTTTCTTTTTTCTTCAGGAGCTTCAATGATCCTTGCAGCATTAGCAATGGAAGCTGGCTTGCCAGATGGTGTCTTAAATATTGTTCATGGCACCAACGTATAAATTACTTTCTCAGAAGCCGTTCTATTTTTTGGCATTCACGTAATCGTAGCAAATTTTATTGAGGGATCAATGGGTTTGTTGTTTTCAATTGAGGTTTACTATTAATTCATAGTGTGGTACCAAAGGCGCTATGTACATTTCAGTTTAATGTGGAGTAATATAACTAGGTTAGACTGGGCAATTAGATGAGCTAATATTGAGACAGTGTTAACACACCTGTAGATGACAAACTGAGCTGTTGATTGACAAACATTCTGTACTTTTGAGATGGGCATGCTGAGGTTTTATTTTAAAATGGGGTTAAGAGTGCTTGGTGGAAGGACTGAATTCTACCTAGGTTTGCAAGGGCCTTTCCTCTATTTCTATTCTAAAAGGCCTAGTATATGTACACGTATACCTTCTAGGTTTTTTCCTCTTATTTTGTGAACAATCTCTTTCTCTTCTCCTTATGTTTGACATATTGTTGATTTTTCGCCAAACAGAAATATTCAAAATTTTGTAAACCAAGAGTTGATAACACAAGATCATTCAGTTTTGGTGATTCATCTTGTTGCAAAGTCTGCTGATTCAATCTGAAAATGAAATTAAAGTGTACTGTTACTGATTGAAACCAATTTCTATCTGAATTAACCTCCCTGTTGAGGCCAAGAAATTTTCCAAGTCCTTATGTTAAATCCTTTCCTTTATCAAAATTGGGTATATGCTAAGGATTTCTAAACGGCCACTTCATTGTTGTTAGGAATCCTTCGCAGCTTGAAAGCAGTTTCCTGGTTCCATATGTACTTTTCTTAGAAGGAATTTATTTACAACATAAATATAAAATTACAGTATAGTTCAATATCTTACTGCTGAGACATTCTTGTTTGCAACTGAATTTGTGCAGGATATCATAAATCAAATTTGTGATGATGATGACATAAAAGCTATATTTTTCGTTGGTTCAAGCCCCGTAAGTTCTCAGTTTCTTATCCTTTATGACTGAAAATAAATGATGCTGTAAATTCTAGGAAATACTCATGGAAATAAACTCATAGACAACTTTACTGCATTGTTTCACGAAAATTTGTCACTGTTCATTT
>JAWDEX010000020.1:5110344-5125677 GCA_035221805.1 Trichilia hirta
CGCTATCAAAATTCGGCGCCTTGAGCCAAGAAACAAACTTATCAAATAATTTTGGCAGAATGATTTGAAAATTAAGCTTTATGTCATTATCACAAATTCGGCACCTCGATCATGAACAAAATTTACAGAGGACAAAATTGGGTTATGACAGACGTAAAAGGGAGCTAGCACTCCAAAGTTCTGTTGATTCTCGATCATATGGATACCATAGAGACTTGGGTTTGAAGATCTGTATTTTAGTAGTTCATCAAGTTAATTATCTGAAAAAAGATATGAATTCAAAACTCATAAAATATTATATTATCATATGGATCCTTTGTTGGATTTGGAAAAATTTTTAAATTCTGTTGTGCATGTATGCAATCTTGTTTCTTAGCAAATTCAACTATTGAATATATTTAAACTTAACATGATCAAATTAGCTTCCCCTATCTAATTTAAATTTTACATTCTTTAATTTAGAACTTAAAAGGTTTGTTAGATTTTAAGAATTAGTGAGACTTAAATTCTCATTTATAATTAATTGAACTCATATAATAGAAATCTTGATCAATTACCTTTAACAAGTAAAGAACTTTTCTTTAATGTATCACACATAATAATCTATTTAATTTCTTTACTCTATTTTCAAACACCTTACGTAATAGAAATTTGATATCATATACTAGTTATATTTAACCACTATACCGTTTTAGATAATATTTTCGTCCCAACCCATATAATAAAATCTTAGTTGAGATTTAAATATTACCAAGAATTAAATAAACTCAATTCAATTACACAAATTTTATAACCTTTACATAATAGAATCTTAGAATAAGAATTTATGTAAAAGAATTAGCAGCTATTTTATAATAAGAGGTAAAAATATTATAATTATTTAAGGAGATTTATAAAGCATTCAATTATTCACATCTCATGTAAATATTCTCTCGATTTAGATAATTTTTATAAAACTATCTTTTAGGGCCAACCACTTACATCGATAATTATTTATCTCATGAATAATTATCATTCTTTATACATATACAAACACACACGTATATCATATAGATTGCCATATATATGTAATAATCGATGTTTTTTTTTGGCATGTTACCTTTATAATTACTTTATTCACGTATAGTAATATAAGCTTGTGTAATTTGCATTATTTGTCACAAATAAGTAATTTTCATTACAAGTCATGTCACTATTCATATAATCGCTATTCATATACACATGACTCTATTCATAACTCGGTCGAGATTAGTTGTCGTGTAATGAATCTCTTCGCTTATTTAGTTTAGATTATTCATTTTATGAATAATCACCTTTATGATTGATGAGGCACAATCATTTTACACACATTGACATTTTCAATTCGATTTCAATTAATTGTCGAACAATTTATTGAATCTTCAATTGGTATGAGATTTTTTACTATTTATTAATGAAATTGCTTTATTTTGGCTATAAATACTCATCGTATAGGTATTCACATTGATTATATAATTTGTTTGACTTGTCAAATAAATTAAACAAATTTAATTTGAGCTAATTAAGGTTTATGGAAACCTTAGCGGTTACCTTTGACATTTTTAAATATCAAAGTTAAACCTTTAAACATTTGTCAACCATTAATCATTTTAACTTATCAACCTAAGGTCAAAATATATTAACTATAGGCCAATCATAAAGTTACGAAACATATTAATGTATTAACACTTTAATAAAGTTAATATTAATCATTACACTTAAAAAAAATAGAAACTTAAAATTGCAAAAATCAACTTTAGGCTAATTAAAATATGCCATAATACATTAACACATTAATGCTCTAGGTTGAGATTATCCTTTTTCGTAAGTAACTTTAATGATATGTTATGTATTATGATATCTTTATTACATCATATACCATATATCATTATACATAAATCATCCTATACATATGTATATACATTATCATATAATGTGCATACACACACACACACACACAATCATAGAATATACATATGTGCATAATTAGCCAATTAATCAAATTAATTAGCACATTAATTATGGAACTAAACATATGTTAATTAAATTAACATTACATTAGCCTAAATTAATTTTCATCAAATGAATTAATTAATTAACAAGCAATTTATCAATATTAACCATTAACAGATATATTTTCATTGTGGCCAAATATTAAAGCAACCAATTAATGATCAATTCATTACAATTAACACATAATTGTATACAAAAAAGATCATTAAGCATGGTTAACAATTAATCATGCATCATTTAAATAAAATAAAATAATATTATTAAACTAGTAGTCATGTATTTTATTAAACTATTTAATATATAAATCACTTATATTTTTTAATATAATATTATTTTCGAGAGTACTAACTCTCTTAAGAATAATATTTATTCTCTTTTAAAACAAGAACAAGCACAAGTTATTGGTTGTGACCCCATAGCTTATTGTGGTGTTAGTTGTAAATCAAAATCGATCTTGTCAAGTTTATTTTAAGTTATTTAGGTATTCAACGGCTACAATTAACATTTAATAATATCATACTCCTTAAATCATAATTAAAAAAGTTCTTCATCGATCTTTTTATATTCAATTATACATTTTATGTTCATAAATTTTTTTCATTTATCTAATCTCAAATAAGTTAGGGCTTATTGGTATTAAAACCCTAAACTCAGTTATATACAGACTATCAATTGATATGTGCTAAACTTGTCACTATAAACACTTTATATGGCTTATTTATTTATTTATTTTTTTATCTCTAATCAGAGGTATTAAGGTTTCAACAATTTACTGATATCCTACTTGAAACTTGAATCTGGATTGAGTTAATGAAATCTCAAAATCTTTTATATTGAGTCAACGAATCTTATCTGACAATCATTTGTATATTAATATAAATAATGTATGACCAAACTAATTTTTATCTATAAGATGTAATTAATCACATATTTATATACCATATAAATAATGTGTATTCATATCGAATAATAACTATAATGTCTCAAATTTAAGAAATAGTTCTCATACTAGTACAGTCATATGATAAATTATTAATAATATACTTTTATATGATTCATCGTCACTTTGATCACATTCAAAAAATAATTCTCTAACTGTTAATTCACACTAATGTTCTAATAACATAACTATTATATCACCTATACTAATATTATCTTATAATATTTATCAAAGACATTCAGTGTGTCTATTATGCAATATTGATGCCCGATCGATACTACTTTTGTAAAAAATAATTTAGATAATCATATTATGTAGACATTTATATGGGTACTCTATTATTAATATGATTATATAAAGAAAGCAGTATACACATATGAATAAAAAATAATTTTTTTATTAATAAATATGTACAATACATATTATAATAGTAATTTAAAATAAAATATCTAAAATTAATAATACAAATATTTTTAGGGTATGTAATACCAATATGGGAAACATAGTGTTATCCTAGGTGGCATTACCCAAGAGTGGGGTTAATAAGATTTTAAGAAGATTTAAAACTCTAATCGATATAAGTGCACCTAATATGAAATTAAAGTGATATAAATGTCAAACATACAAGTAATGTAGTATTGAAAATTAAAGAGAGCAAGAAAAAGAAATGCAAACAGTGATTCTAGTGATTCAACAAATTACCTACATCTATTCTCTCAACTTGTCTCTATATTGAGGTTTTATTATCACTTATTTCTTTGGGTCAAGAGAAACCTAACTTTTACAACTCCTTTTAACAATAGAAGGGAACCTTTATAATCTCTTCTTATGTTGGGTAAAGTGAAATCCAAACTCTCTTCTTTATACGGTTGAAGCAAACTCACAATAGTTTAAAAGCAATACAATCAAAGCACTCTCTCATAAGAGTGGATATATAATAAGCTCAAAATGTGTCTCTCACTAAAAGGATATGAAAATTTTAAACAAGGCTCTTTCATTCACTAAGGATTAATTCATAGATTGTTGTTTATACTTCTCTTTCTTAATTATCCTTCTTGTTTTCTTTCAAGAAAAACTCAGTTTTAATGCTCTACAATTTCTTCTCCAATAGCTATTTGAGGTATAATAAATACTTGCATTAAATGTAGCAAATGTTATCCTTACAGTTGATTTTTCAAGACTATATCGTTACTTTGAGTCCATGTATCTATACATATGTCTATTTTAAATTTTCATATCGACCTTCTTTGATTTTAAGTTGATCTTGTTTGATGTATCAAACTTTTCTTTAATATTGAAATTTTCTTCAATAAAATATTTTAATACTTTAAATGGATGTATTGATAATTTTGTCTTTTCAATGCTTGAGTGTCGATCTTCTTCTTTCATGGTATTAACCTTTGGTTACGTATCATACTTTGAGATTTTTTCAGATGCCATGTATTGATGTTTTAAATCTGTGTATCGATACTTGTTTCCTTTAAGTGTCTTTATATTAATCCTTTTCTTACTAATATCGATCTTCTTAGTATCTTGAACTTTAACTGACTTCTCAAATTTTTCTTCAATGAAAAGTGTTGATACTTTGATTTAAAATATTGATACTTTTGAGTTCTTTGATCAATGTATTGATCTTCTTCAGTCTTTTTATACAATGTTGATCTTTTGTTCTTCATTTGTCAATCTTTTTCTTCGAGTATCGATCTTTTCAAGTCCAATTTCAATTTTTTAAGCATGTCACTATACTTTCATAAGCAAATCATAAGTATAACACTTGTCCTATAGAATTGTTATTGTATATTCATATTTAAAAGTAATTAGCACACAATTCAATCAAATTCATACGTGCATGTATCACACACATTCCTCAATTTTAATATAATTCATTCAATTCATCAAATTAAATCGATAGATCAATTAATTATTAATTAATCATAAATATTTGTTCATTGTTAAAAACATACTTAGTCATTACAATGCTATCATTATTTGTCATCTCTTTTTTGTATAACAAGAAAAAATTACATAATCAACAGCACGTTAACATAATGTCATAAAATTAAGTTGAATAAATTTTAAATTAAAATGATACACATGAAATTAAAAACTCATTAACATAACATTAAAAAATTTTAATCAACAAATTATTAAAAATAAAAATCAATAAAATATTTAAAAACAATAAAATAAAATAAAATACAACTAAAAAAATTATTTTACCCCGCCGACTTACAGCTTGTTGTGGCGCTGCGTTAAGTGTCACAACAGCGCATTAGGGCTCCTCTTCCTTCTTTATTAACAAGTCCTTCATTGACGCATTTATTCAAACACTTTCTATATACAATCAAACCCATTAATCCTAATTCATTTTTTTTTTTTTCCCACAAGATTAGATGTGTGTATATATATAATAACAAAAAACATTAACGCATTCTTTAAAAATACAAAATTTAATGACAAATTTCAACAAAACACAAAAATATGTATTTGTATTAAAATTAATATGATTTGAATGAAAGTTAAAAAATGGCTTGCTACTGGAGCGTTGAAAATTTAAACAAAAATATTTCCTCCTTTCAATTCTACTTTCCTTCATTTTTTCTCGCGTTGGGTTTCTCTTCTTTCTTCTCAAAAAAAAAAAAAATAAAACAAAATATAAATAAAATTTTAACAACATTACAATATGACAAGATTGAGAATATTTTAATTCAAAATTGTTAAAATAATAAGTTTTATAGTAATATCGTTAAAAAAATGAAATCGCCATCAATAGTTTCATTTTCTAAAATTTTCTTATGAAATTTTGGTCACGGCAGATAGGAGGAGGAAAAGAATGCACTCCATTTACACACCCTGGGCACCACCTACTCATCTTCCACCACACAAGCCTATAAATATAAAATCGAAGCTACCAACTTCTAAAACCCAAATCACAGCGTGGAACAACTCTCAGGATTATAACAATATCGATGCAGACGAGGATGATGGTAATTCTGGGTTGATGAAATTAGCTCTACCTTCTCGCGTGAAATCTATTACTAGCGCTGCCAATCCATTTGTAAAGCACTGTCTCAAGCTACGACAGAACTCTTCTTATCGGCACTCCCACGGCTCAGCTTTGGTTGTGGGTACCACCCCTATTAGGTAAACCCAAAATTCTATTCTTGCTTCATTTAATTTTTGGGTTTTCTGTTATTTTTTAGTTAACTCTGCAATTTGGATTGGTTCTGTGTTTTTTTCTAATGTCATCTGTCTGCTGGTAATTTACTTCAAGAATATTCTTTTTTTGCTTTTTATCTATGTTTGATTCCTCTAATAAGAGTGGGAAATGGAATAAAGTTTATTTCCTCTGAAAGCTTCTTAAATTAATTGTTAACATAATTTCTGTGTTCTTCATTATGATCCTTCGTTGTTGGCGTAGTGTAAGATTCGTATACGAATTGTGAACGTACTAGCTACTGTTCTTCAGTATAATTCTTAGTGGTTGGTTTAGTGTATTAAATAAAAAGGAGCATATAAAGAAAGTTAGTACCCAGTGATTTCCAGTCCTTCATAGGTAATTAGTTCACGAAATGAGTAAGAGAATTTTATTTAGTCAGAATTATGAATTGTAATATATTAGAATAGATGGCTTACAATGACGTAATTCTTCTGCTCCTAGTTTAGGGTATGTTTATAACTGTTGTCCTTTTGCTTAATTTTGGAAGCATAACTATTTTTTTGGAAAACACCCACTTTTGCTTGGCAGCCAATGTTTATCAACTATCCGTGCATTTCTGTATTTCCAGTGATTCCGTTTTGCGGCCTTGTGATTTACTCCCGGGAGTTGTAGCCTGGTGGTTTAAAAGCATTAGACTTTAAGCTGGCCACCAGGTTCAAACCTGGGGTGGGGTGCGTTTAATAAAGAAAAAAAATCACAGCAACCATGCCTGAAAAACCACAACTCCTCTATATCAAATATAACCTTGGGATAAAAAATATATCACTGATAACCATATTTGCACATCTTGTGTCCTAATCATTTCTCTCATCTGGGCTTGTGTTTACGTTAGAGATAATGAGCTTAAGGTTGGATGACGCCTTACTGTTGTCTGTCAATTCTCAATTTCATTTCTTTGCTATCCATTCTTTGTGGAGGTACTGTTGTGTGCTAGAAAGGTTTTTGGCACTGTTATGATATTATTCTTTTGAACTTTATACTTATATGTTGTTAGGAGGTGAACTGATTTATTTACAAATGTAGAAATTGGATTATAAAGTTACAACATATGGTGTTACTGAAGCTATACAGGGGGCTTCACAGATCATTTGTGAAAAGTATACCATCTGGCATCAAATTTTCTTTAAAGATTTCTAGTAAGGTTTTAAGTTAAGAAGGTTGAGACGTTTGATTTTTCAGACCTTTAGTATATGGTGGAAATGGACCCTCTTACACACAAATATTTACTAGGGAGGGATACTCTCATAAACAAAAACGGTTACCAGGGAGAGATTTGGACAAGGTAACGTACATAACTCAGACACACCTATAAAATGGGTTGCATAACTAAAATTGAAGTGACAATTTTGAGCACTAGCAGCAGCATGTTCTTCCTGCTTAAAATATTGCCATATGTTTTGCACAATATTAATGACAGCTCTATTTACAGGGAGATATACAAGTTTGAAAGGTCATTGCAAGAGAGAACTATTAGAATGGATTGTTTAATATTACTTGAGAGATCAGAAGTCCCTGAAGGGCTGGACAATATTTCTACTCATACTGTTCATGTAAGCTCTATGGTGATGAAAAAGCTTTCTGGAGTGCAATCATCTGACTCCATTGAAGCAATTGCCCTAATAAAAATTCCAACTAGTTTCTTAAATTTAGATATCAATCAAAAAGAGGCAGATTGTCAGAGGTGGTTCCCATCTACGCATCGAATTCTTGTTCTTGATGCGATTCAGGTATATTTCTTGATTATCTAGAAATTTATTATCCTGCGCTACTCACTTTTCTTCCTTAACTGTAATCTTGCATTATTGTGATAAAGGTAGCATCGGGTACTTCTATGCCTTGTGACACCTTGTAATGCTAGGAAATAAGTGAACTCTACATTATGTAATAATTACAGAATAGAGAGAGAGAAGAATCGTAGAGGGAACTCAAAGTGAAGAACCTTTTAGCTTCTTGGTGCACTTAATAAGTCTCACTCAAAGCTTTACAGTTACAGAATATAATGTTTCTTCATTATTTCTTGACTCTAATAGTTACAAAAAAAATATCATAATGAGATTATGAAAACTCCGATCTGAAGATTGATGTAATGAGATGTGAAGTCGATTGGACATTCGGTTGCACAGCAGGCTTTAATTTTTAGATGATATTTGCAGGCATTTGATGTCAGGAACCTTCTATCACTAATGTGTGGGAGTTGTTCCCTGCAGGACCCAGGTAACCTTGGCACATTACTCAGATCAGCTATGGCCTTTAAATGGGTAATCGTCGCAAACCTTTTATTATTTTATTTGAGATTTTATATTTATTTTTTATCTTAAATATTCATGCATCTTACACGTTATGTTTCCTTTGGTTGTATATCTTCATAAAAAGTGGTTTTCTGCAGCTGTTCATTAAGGTAAGGATAACTAAGAAAGAGCATTTTGTAGTTACATTAGGTAGTTGACTCAGATATTAGCGCCAGCAAATATTTTTCTTATGGATAACTTGACAACCTGTTAATTCTTCCTATATATACATATATACATATCAATCCATCCATGACTTGTCGATAGGATCAATTATGCATACATTGACTTTTCCCAGATTTCAGATCAACATATTTATGTATGAAAACATACATTGTTTCATGGATGGTATCACACAACGCATAAGTGGACGAAAAGAAATTTGATTTGAGGGTCAATATCCAACAGGGTGGGGTGTTCTTACTTCCTGGCTGTTGTGATCCATTCAATGAGAAGGCTCTCCGAGCTAGCCGAGGGGCCTGCTTTCAGCTGCCTATAGTTTCTGGCAGTTGGTACCATCTTGAAGTGCTTAAAGATGAATTTAAAATGAAGTTTCTAGCCGGACATCCAGAGAGTAGTGAAGATCTGAGATCAGTGTCAGAGCTGTCTCAAGAACTCATTGACTCTTTAGCCAATGTTCCATTATGCTTGGTTTTGGGCAGTGAAGGGCATGGCCTTTCTGAGAAATCACAGTGTGTTTGTGAACTTGTGAGCATTCCTATGCCAGGAGAATTTGAGTCTCTTAATGTTTCTGTTGCCGGTGGGATTTTCTTGTACATGCTTCAGCCGAAGAACCAGCGATTTATCTAATTTTCATTTTATTATTTGATGACTTGTAATTGATTTGACATTGAAAAGAGTTTATATTTTAAACGTTCCCATTAATCTACAACTCGTGCTGAGTTTGTGTAAAACATAAGAATCAACACAAGAGTACTTAAAGTTTAGCAAAAATATCTAATAAATATTATGGCTAGTGGTCAGTTGTAAACTTACAAAAATATTGAGTAAAATTTGATATTTGTAAAATAATATGGAAAATAACTTTAGGGGCTGATCACTTTATTGTTGCTTGTCATTATGTGGGTCCAAGGGCAGCTGAAGGAGTTCCATTTCTTGTGAAAAATGCAATTCGAGTCGTATGCTCGCCTAGCTACGATGTTGCTTTCATTCGGCATAAAGATGTTACCTTCCTCAAGAACGTCAACCGTTTGCTCTTCCTGGAGGAGGAAATGATATAGAAAACAGGTTACATTTTCATTTATCTTGTTAATGTATTATGTACTTCCCATGTCAGTTTGTTCTATTTCGACATGCTTATGAGTATTCATCTGGGCTACTAAATTTGCAAAATAAATCTCTTAGAAGAACATTCATGCACTTGGAAAGAAAATAGGGGAGTAATATTTTTTAGCTACTGCTAAATTAGGCATGTATCCTGTTTGATGTCATCATCTTCTGTTTGGAATTTGATGTCTTGCAATCAGGTTGTTAAATCTTTTGTTGCTGCGTTTTTTCAGGTCCTGAAGCACTTTCCAGTGGAATTCACCTCCCATAATTTTCGATGCATTCCATATAGTAAGCTATGGTTACACCATTATGTAATTAAGTACTGGTTCGCTGATGGATATAATGCCTCTTCAATTTTTTATATGCTCAAAGGTTACTTGCTAATGACCACCAAAAAGCTTGTAGATTGCGTTCAACTCTCACAATCATGACCCTTCAGAGAAATTAACGTTTATGTACTTAAAAGTTGCTATTTGTTTGTTCTTTATTTATCCATTTTATTACACTTTGCATTTTGCGGATGTATTATTACGTGCTCGCGGAAAAAGTACTACTTCTCTGGTTTCAGGCTTCTTTGTAACTCCATCAAAGGTAATCTTCTCGTCTGTTGAAATTTCAGTCATTACCATGCTCTGTTTGGATAGTTCCAATGTTGAGTCTGCTTCCGTTGTGATGCTTGTATTTGTTCAGAATGCCGAGTATATCAAAGGCGATATTCTCTTGTTTGGTGAAATTTTAATTTGGGTAGTTCTAATGTTGAGTCTGCTTCCGTTATGATGTATATTCATTTGTTCAAAATACCAAGTATATCAGTCTAGATAGAAAGTTAGAAACAGAATTACAAAAATTGTTCTTGGCTCCATTTGGACTGGTATTGCATCAAATAAAAGTAGATATGGCCTTTGGTAAGGAAAAACCTTAGCTGTATCTACGACCACCAATCGGATTATAATCCACATTATCAAATTCGATGACATGTTGCACCATTTAATCGATAAATCTGATACACCTGATGACTAAATTTTTTTTTTTCCCATTAGTAATATAATTTTCTTGTTTATTCATAGTAAAAATATTCTATTCATATTACAACAATAAAAATATAGAAGGCTGAAGATGGCCGCTGAGCTGGAGGGCAGAGAAAGGCATTGTTGGTGAATTACCTAAAGTTAACGAGAAATAATGAATGATTTATTAAATTCAAAATAACAATACATAGAATAAAATAAGTTAAAATAATAATATATTTCTTAAATTACAAATACATAAAATTAATTTATTAAATTAAAATTTTAAAATTTAAATAACAATTAATAATAAAATACTTATAACTTACAAGTTACAATTATAAATAATTAAATTTTAATTTATTAATAAATAAATAAATTATGATAACTAAAGATATTTTAATTGTAATTTATATTTTATAACCACAATTTAAGTAAATTTAATGTTATAATAGATAATCAAATTAATTATTGATATATCAATTAAATATAAAATTATCAAAATATAATATATGATGATCAATTATATTTAATTATAAGTAAAATAATACAAAGACATTAATATATAGTTATTTAAATAAATTTACAAAAATTTGTTCGTCAGTTGGAATAATCATAAATAATTAAATAATATATTAATAATTTTATAAATATTATTTTATTATTTTTATTAATTAAAAATAAAATATACTAATTTATTATTATATATAAAATTTAATGCCGATAAGTCAATAACTAACTATATTCTAATGATAACTTAATCAAGTATTCTAATTTTTAAATATTATAAAATTACAAATATATATAACATATTATATATTGACATAATTTTTTAATAAAATTCGCTAATTAAATTGATAAAATAAGTTTTATTTTTTATTCAATTTATTGAATAAAAAATTAGTTTAATTTAAATTAATTTAATATAAATTTTAATAATTAATTTAAATTTGTATTTTGTTGTATATTATAAATATACATTAGTTTTGATTCATTATTATTAAAAACTAATTTTTTGATATTAATTAAAAATTTAAGAGAAACATAATTTATATTTATACAATCTTAAAAGGTCAAATAAATAAATTAGATTTTTTATTTAAAAGGTAAAATGACAAAATGATAATAAACAATTAAATTACTTTATATATATATATATATACGGCCTACCAAATGGGTCGACAATGCCTATTTTTTACTGTTTGTGCATAGGGCCAGGCCAAGACTATTTATAATATCGGGCATGTCTTGTCGAACTGACTTGATCCATTTGCCACCTCTGAGCATGAAGTAAAATAGTTTTATTTTAAAAATAAACTTGAACCAGATTATCGTGTTTTGAATGTATAACAAGTAGGAGAGTATTTTTGGTTGGGTTTGGTTTTTGTCTTGAATCAAAATTAAACTAAAATATATATTAACTAATAGCTAAAATGATGTAATAATAATACATAATCATTTGGTACTATTATTAAGGAAATGTTTGATATAATTGACTTTCACCTAACCATAAAAATAAAGTCTTAAAAAATATTTGATGACAATAAATCTGTTCATATTTTAACTAACTTATAATATTTTAACTTTTATCTCTTGATGATGGATATAGCATTTCAATACCAAACATATTAAAAGTTAAAAATTTAGATTTAAAAAATAATTAATTTATTATATTATATGACAAACTTTTTTGCATCATTTAATAAATGAAATAAATAATGGCAAATTGACCTATCTAGAGAATTCAACGTTTTCAAACTTGTCAACTATCTAAGTTACTCATCTTCCTCTCATTAGCTTACAGATCTCTTCATATCACATCTCTGAGTTTGAACGGCTGCATTCAAACAGAACAAAAAGAATATGTATTTTATATTCTCAATAATTCATGAGCTTAACATGCAGAAAATGTGCCCACATCTCAATCACAATCTAATCCCTTGGTCGCAGGCTAAGTGGTCAAACTTACTTACCACGAGGAATATGAATGGATGTGTAAGTATAGTAATAGATTAGTTAAGCATAATATATAATTATTTTTTACTAATTATGTGTATATAATGTAAAGAAATATGCCAAAAGCTACAGGCACAATTGTCAACTGGGAATTAATAAAATAAATTCATTGAAAAAGAGAGAAGGGGGATGGGAGGATAGAGAGCCAGTGGTTTATCCTGATTGGATAAGTATATTAATTGAGTGGTTAAGCATAATATATAATTAGTTGTTACTAATTACATGTATATAATGTGATGAAATATGCCAAAAGCGACAGGTACTTAGAATTAATAAAGTAAACTTTTTGAAAAATAGAGATGGGATGGATAGAGAGAATCAAGAGGCTTGCATATGCATTGTCACACTAATATAAATTAATGAGTTCACACCAACTTAATTATATGATAAGTTACATAATTGAATTGTTTCGTACTTATTGATTGTATTAGTAGAACGAGTTGCATGCAAATTTTGACCATTAAAAGATGATTCATTGTTGAAGAAGGTTGGGGCAATTAATAAAGTAGTTGTTGCAATTAATTGCTGGTATAGTCATCGATTGATTCGGGTTTTATCACATTATTCTCAATCCATCGTTTTGGAACGGCAGGAAAGGAATAATAGAATATCTGAAACCGATGGAGGGCGAAGTTAAAGAAGATAAGACGCAATTCTACAAAAGCCAAAACCTTGTTATGTATACGCATAAGATTCCAACTTTATAGCAATGGCATATTTCAAGCTAACGATGGCTATAAATCCGATAACCAAAATTTTCGACACTCCAATAAAATTTAGGGTTTCTTCTAAGAGAGAGAAGTTGCTTTTGAAACCTAGAGAGAAAGAGGATAGAAGAGAGAATCTACTTTAAAATCTAAGGTTACAATTGCAAATAGGGTAGATGCGTGCATTTAACTTATTTCTGTATAATTGATTTGATTAGCCCATTATTGAAGAAAATTGTCAACTTGGGTAGGCAAAGATGGATGGATTACGAATATTGATCATGAATAGTTGCGCACTGTCGACATGAATTAAGCCCCATCTCTATATGAAACGAAATTTGCGAAGAGTGGTTGCATTTTTCAACTCCACTTGCTTATAATTTGTGTCAACTACGAAAACTTCTTTCGATATATTTGGAAAAAAAAGAGGAAGAAAAAACTCATCGTCAACAGATTATCCATTATCCAACTTTTAAACCATGGCTGATTCTCCGTATGAAGTAATTCTTATTCTCAATCAATCATCATTGTTTAATTTTAGTGGATTAGAATTCATGATAAAGGGTTTGTTAATTCAGGAACCACTATGTTAGTTATTGTCAAATTAAAAAAAAATTTCAAAATTCTAGTACTTATAATAAAATATAAATATTGTCCATATCAAATTTAAGAGCCAATTTATCATCCCATATGTAAATTAGAATTGTTATAAAATAAAATTATTATATGTTTAAAATGAAGTTTTGTTAGAGCCTAAAAGGGCCATGCATGAAATAAGAACCTTATAAAATTATATATATATATATATATATATTAGTTTGTTAGATTCTTATTAAATTCCAAAACTTAAAATTTAACATGACATTAGAGTTAAGATCTTATATTTAAACCCAAACAGAATAACTTTTATCTTAATTAATTTTTACCTTTTTTCTTTTCAAAAAAATTTGGCCGCTTGAACTGTTTTTGTGTGGGCTTCAGATTTCTTAGTCTTTGGGATTTACATAACCATAAATTAGATGATAATATAAGAAGAGTATCAATTTTTTTTTTTAAATATTTTTTATATATATTGTTACGCTAACCTAGATGATCTTAGCCTTAAGCTTTTTGGTATATCAATAATTGATAAATATTAAAGGGAGTATGTATTATATATTATATATTTTAAGTGTTAAATAATTTAAAATTTCAGTAATAAATACAACATATGTATTATATTTTAAGGGTATCTGCACAAAATGCCCGGCCTATTGATGCGCTCCCTTAGATGACAAATTTAATTCAAGGTTCCAATGCTAACGCATATGCATATGCCTATGCCATGCATGTGGTATGTATACACCTACATGACATGTTCATACGTAATGTCTATCACTCTAATATCTATACAACAGCATAGTCAATACAAACACATGCAACTTTCAATTTGTCTTCAACATTCATTAAAACAAGATGGAAAAAAATAACCACGAAATTCAATTTTTATGAAAATTAATTAAATTAGCTTTACCAATTTTATTTATGAATGTAATTTTAATTGAATTTAATAAGAGGGAGAGAGAAGGTAATAATTAAAATTTCAAACTAGCAAATATTGTGACACTAGAATTGGTTCAAGATTTTCTTTGAAAACAAATATTAAGCTCTTATATATGTAATATAATATTACACATAAAATAATCCGGTGTTCCATAAATTATTGCAAGTTAAAATAAATGCATATAAGAAGGATTAATATCCTAATTCGCTTATTGAGTAATTGTTAACTAATTAAAAATAAATTATTTATTTTTTAATAACTCATCAAAATTTTATTAAAATAGGATTCCCA